>JANGFJ010000095.1:0-191408 GCA_025758675.1 Naganishia antarctica | reverse complement strand
GTTTCACCATAGAGATGTCGGGTGGTGGCAGTTGTCTTTGAAAATTGATATTGAACGTTGCCAAGGCCGGACCTTCCGGTTAAGTTCCCGATCGGACCGGAGTTCCCTGCTCGTTTGGTGGCGTTGGGGTGTTGCAACCTTGAGGATTGCTTCACGAGCTGGTCATTGTGAGTCAATGGGGATTAGCTGACGTCCGACGAGTAGCTGCAGAAGGCTGCAAGCGACTTTCCTCCTTGGCAGCGATGGCATTACCGGAGTTTCTGCATTCTCGCACATAACGCATATACATGAATTTGATAGCCTGCGTATCCTCGCGCAACACGGAGCCGGAGCAGCTCATGAAGCACCGGTTGCTAGCGATCGTTCTTTGCTCTCGCTCGAGAGCAGTTTGTAGTCATAGCAAAACGCAACGACTTGGCTAGTCCTTGGTACTTGGCTCATTAATGCATCACTGCAATATACACCGCGACCTCGGAGTTCCGCAATCCTTCTTTTAAGTTTCTCCAAATTTGTCCAGTTGCTTGCCCAATAATATCATCGAGAAGAGATGACAGAGGTGGAGGACAAATCAAGCCCCGTTCGGCAGGCTGGTTCGAAAATAGACAAGTGTTCTCTGAGTCATGTAGTAATCCAAGAAATTTTGTTCTGATTTTAGTTCGATCTCGCAGCGAAGTATTGGTTCGAGCGACTCTTCGTTTACGAACCGATGTGGGTTACCTGTGGGTTTCTGTGAGGGGCCGTGCTGAGAAATTCTACACCAGCAAGGAGCCAGCTATGGAGCCCAGCAGGGAAACAAACACGCTGGGTGGGGGAACCAGAACTTGGCAAACCCTCGAGCTGTACACCGCTCCTGACGCATGTGAACCTGAACTGTCTCCCCACCGCTTGCTTTTTTCCTTCGGTCGTTATCATATCACCCTCGCCTTGCCGCACCTTCCTGGCCTGGTCTACATATTCAAGCTATAAGTCAACGAGACTCGCGGCGACTCCCTGCATTGGACAAGTAATCAATCAGCCAAGAGTCTTTCGCCCGACCTTCGACAACGACGCCTTGCAAACATGTCAGCCGGAATAACCAACGCTCACCAGGTTGACGAAGTCGACAATTCGACTCTTCACGAGGATGCTACCTTGGACAAGCCGACGGCGACCCAAGTCGAGCATCAGGGAACTGACTATCAAGGAGGACAAAACATTGGACGACAACTCACAGATGACTCGCTGCATCGAGACCATCCGATCAACCTCTCTCCGCTCCGCAAACACGCAATTCTGATCACTCTGGCATGGTCGGGTTTCCTTGCAAACTATAGTGCCAGTAAGTTGGCTCTCACTTCGCAACCCTTCCATGGCTGACCACATTTTCGCAAAGGTGCCCATCTTACGGCTTTCCCCCAGATGGCAGCGTACTTTGGGGTCACTCCGTCTTTGATCGCTCAATCTATCGGATACTCGCTCCTCGGTATCGCCGTTGGGCCGATCTTTTACAATCCCTTGTCGAGAACCATCGGTCGACGTCCGACCTACTTGCTGGGCAGCGCTCTCTTCATCCCTTGCGTGCTATGGATGGCATTGTCAAAGAACTACGCCGTGTTTTGCGCCGGACGTTTCTTCGTAAGTTGTCTCGACTTGCCATCATGCGGTCGCAGCTAATCCTTTGCGCCAAAAGGCCGGTTTCTTTTCCGCCTTCTCACAGACCGTGCCGCCGGCGTCCATCGCAGATATCTACCCTCCGGAAAGAAGAGGCGACAAGATGTCCCTCTATGGAGTCGCCTGTATCCTCGCGCCAGCTATCTCTCCGGTCATCGGTGGATTAGTTATCGAGTATCAAGATGCAAAGTGGCAGATCATTTACTGGATCGTGCTCGCGTTTGCCGGACTCCAATTAATCATGTTCACGTTCCTCGTGCCGGAGACTTTGTGGGTTGAAGACGAGAGCCGCGTTGAGCAACAGCCGGAGATCCTGCAGGTCGAAGATGGCAAGAGGACTCTGAATGGACAGCCTATCCGAGGTAAGTTTGCTTTCGAAATAAGGAGCAGCAGCGTTTCTTGCCCTAACCTTTGGTCGAAGCGGGTAAACGAGGAGCATCTTGGATGCCCTGGCATAGACCAGCAGAGTTTGGAGCTCTCGCTTGGAGTCCGATCGCCATGGTAGGTGAATTCCCGTGAATGGAAGCGTCAAGGCTGCTCACCCTGCAGCTCTTCATAGTCTCGATTCTTGGTCATCACCATCCCCTCCTTCTTCTACGGGTTTGCGTTTGCTATATCTGTGGCAATCACGGTCGTGATTCCCCAGATCTTTGAAAAAGCGCCTTACAATTTCCGATCAGTCATAATCGGTGTCACCTACCTCGCCTTTGGGGTAGGTTCGGTCTTGGGCAAATGGGTAAGTTCATAAGAAAGATCTCGCCACAGTAGCTGATCTTGCGCTTCTCAGTCCGGTGGTATCGTTGGAGACAAGGTCGTTCTCGCCGTCACTCGCAAGAAAGGCGGTATTCGAAAGCCAGAGTATCGATTTTACGCTTTGCTTCCGATTCTACCCTTCATGTTCATCGGTCTGCTCATTGTCGGCTTGACCTTGAAGTACCAGACGCATTGGATCGGTAGGTCAAGTTTTCTTTGGCAGATATGAGCGAACGATCATTTAAATTCAACCCTTTCCTTGTAGGACCTCTGATTGGTGGAGCAATCTATTATTTCTGCTTGGTAGCTTCCACGGGTGTCATACAGACCGTAAGTAATATTTCTCCTGGCGCCTCTGCCATCAACTAAATTTCGACATATCCTGCAGTACGTTCTGGAGACCTATCTGTCCAAGGCCATGGATACACAGGCAAACTTTATCTTCTGGAAATGTATCTGGGGTTTCGTCGTCACCTATTATGCCTATGTGAGTCATCCCTGTGCGGTCTTGAACTTGCAGCGACTCATCAAAGTTGCGCCTGTAACAGGAATGGGTGATCGCGGATGGAGTGTTGACGGCCTTTGCCGTTCAAGGTGCTCTTGCGACTGGTATGGGTTTGCTGATTTGCGGAGGACTGTTGTGGAAGGGTGAAGCGTTACGACATGCCCAACACATGCCCAAGGCGGAATTCAAGGTGACGTAAGGGCGAAAGGTCAGAGAATATAGCATTTAGGAAGGTTGTCTGTATCAGCGGCAGATTGTATGTTCTTATTGTATTACAATAACCCGATTACAATAAACCAGATTGAAATTCGATGGATGTCGTATGTCTCGTCTCCTGGCTGTCTGTGTGAAGCTGACCATCAACAGCAAACTAACGAGGATGTCCAGATTCATGATGGTGTTAAGAGACGTAGCCAAACGCCTTGGAGCAGGGTGGAGATCCTGCTCGTGTTGTCTGGCATACTATACCGGGCTGACTTTCAAATCTACAGTAAGACAACAAGGATAGGTAAATGAATGACAGCGTACGGCGATATCTACCTTTGACTCACGATGTCTTGTTTTCAGAACCTCTTTTCGGAGGTGGTCGGTGTCCCTTTGCTTCGTCGCAAGTATCGGCATCAGACAAACAGTAGTACATAATCCTGAGTAACATCGTCTCAGAGGGCCTCATCCAACGGGGAATGTGGAATTGGTAGGACGGGAGCTCCCGTCCCTGAGACGACCAGGGCTCCTTCTTCATGGATAGCCTTTGGGAGGAGTATCACAAGACGCCGTACCGTTGGTATCGCAAAAGCTCTTGTCACATAGGTTCTTGGAGTTTTCTTGATGATAAACAGTCGAGAGCTCACCCCTGATCATTTACGCCGCTGGTCCTGTGCTTTGAATCGCCCAAGTTTCCTTGCATCTTGTCCAGCAGACGAGACGCTTCAATCGCCAACATACCATACCTTCGTGTTCCATTCCCCTGAGAGCGTCAAGTCCCTATGCGGAAACATTGCTCGTACTCGTGACGGCCAAGGTTAACCGAATGGCCTTTGAGGGAAGAATTTACGAACGAGCGGCGGGTAGGATGAGTTGTGTGTGCGTGGAGTAGAGATGATGGTAGAGTAGATTGTAGACGAAGGAAGCCGCTGAGGAAAGGAGTGCTATTCGAAATGTTGTCGGAAGCCGATAGACTGATAGCTCCTCGCTTGGAAGGGGAGCGCGAGAGGAGGTATGGGTCCGAATCTGTATCGGTAGTGATACGATTGATGAAGAGATAGGTCACGGATTGCAGGAGAACAGAGATGCCATTATAAATTCATGATATGTCTGTACTACTGGAGTGGTAGTCACCATTACTTGTAATCGAGATTGATGACTCATGGTGTTCCTCTACTGTTTACACGAGCTTTCGATGGCTCGTTGGCTTCGTTTCAGGCCTCCGGAGGCAAGGCAGATGTATACGATCTTGACCAGCTCTTATCCACGAAATAGGCGATCTGTCTGCCCACAACGCTTCGAGCCCTCCTGCACGCCATGTACTGGCCAACAGGCAACGTTCGGCATGTGCGCGAGGAACAATGCTCAAGTCCCGACGAAGCTCTTCTCGACTTTCGCTTCAATCGGCGCACCAATCTCTGCGTCACGTACTCCGAACGGTCGGTGACCTTATGGGGCTCAGAGGTGAGTTCTTCGAGGCAATTGAGACTCAGTGCTAAGGCTTGCATTCCAGCCAACATGTCGAATCGCTCGAGTCGAGCGGACCAAGGGAAGTCTGAATGAATATGGTATGAACAGGCATATCGAGTGGTCCAGCGACGGTCACTCTATCTACGTTTCGGTAAGTGCTGGATGCCTCGAAAAGCTAAAGCCGTGCTGATTTAGGTGCTATGTTGAGACAGACCACGAAGAATCACATCCTCAAGTACAATCTGGTAGAAACCGAGTCTACCGAACCAGTCGGATCCTCCATCTTCGTTTCACCTCAGTCGGCAAGAATCAACATAGAAGTGCCCCATATTCTCCAAAGCTTTCCGCCTGGAGCGGGTCAAGGAGAAGTCTATGATGTATCCCCGTTGGCGATCATGACCTCGACCAATATCCCGGAACTACGCTTTCGAAATGGCGGTATCATGCGTCTCAAGAGCCGCATCATAGGACAAGCGTATCTCGGAGGAAATGATCTCACGGGAAGCCAAAAGGGTCTGCTGGTTGCTTTTGCGGCTGACAGCCCTACACTAGTCGACACAACGAATTCGGAAACACGCCCATTCAGCGGATTCCTTCGTATACCAGCCAAGATACCCGATGTTTTGGTTTGGAAAGGCTCACGGGCGCAAGCGTTTCCTCCTCACGGATGGCCGTGTGTCGATGCCGATGGAGAAGAGCAAGTTGATGTTGACAGATGGAGTTGGGAAGATGTAGGGATCCGCCTTGCGCGTGATGAAAGTGCGCGTCTCTGTCTTGTCCCTCTGGCTTTCGTGGCTGACTTGTTCTCGTCCGTTATAGGCGTAATAATGTTCCAGTCCACCAAGATGACTTCGGTAGTGTGCTTGATCACGTCTCATGGCGATGCTTTTCTGGTCTTCCCCTTGACTCACCACGACGACGGTCAGCCTTGGTGGGATAAGAAGGAGACAGCGAACAGAAGTGATTTTTGGAGCAGTGTCCAGGTTTTTGCTTCGCCGGACCGAGCTGGCGAAGATCAGGAAGAAGGGGACAAGGCTACAGCAGTCGACCTAAATCCTTCGTTTGGGTTGTGCACCGTAGGAACCAGCAAGTACGTAAGCATGATTCTCGTAGACCTTGTGGGGTCCTCTAATCCCGATAATTCATCCTTAATAGAGGCTCGCTTGTCACCGTAAAGCTGGATCCAGCACGTAAAGCCACTGCGGCTTGGACCTGCAGCTGTCTCGACGACCAGGATGCAGGAGAATCCAGTAGGTCCTACATCGCTTTCTAGGTCATGGCAGCTGAGTACAACTTATTCACAGTGAAGCCAGCGATACAGAGCTTGTCTTGGACTACAGATGGTTACGCATTAGCTGTGCAAATGGATCGCAAATGGGCGTTATATAGCCCCTTTGGGGATCCGATATTTCGTCACCGTGATGCTGGTACAGTTTCGAATGCTAGCCATATACCGGACCTGACTCTTTCCGACCTGACGCTTTCCGTCACGTCGGATACGACGTCCTTGATTGGGCATCCTGTGGCAGGTCTAGTAGGTTGCCCGGCACGCATTCTCCCCTGATTGCTAACCCGCTGTCTGTCCTCTTGGATCATGCTTTTTCTAGGCTTGGCTCCCCGGCAATTTTGGGTTGATGATGATGAAGCCCAAAGGTATTCGTCTTGCGCCTTATCGCAGAATATTTCGGCTGATTGCAGCAAATCGCCTTGCAGGATCTTTTGGTGCAGGGCTCGAGATCGTGCCCGTTGCCAAGAGTTCGACTACGATGCAACAAGATCATGTACGGCTTCTCGATGGCCCGCCGATATTGGAAACCGCGAGCTAACGGACTACCCCTTAGCTTTCACCATACAGATCGCTGGTCCTGCATGACGAGATCCGAGTGTTCAGGGGTGCAGATCGCCCCCCAGAAGATCTGTTGGACACCAACAAAAGCCTTTTCGAAACCGTCAAGGTTCGATCTACTATTCGCTTAGAAGGAGGATAGTGTCACTAACATCGTGTCACATAACAGATACCTCTGGCATACGCCGTCCATCACTGGCCTATCCGGTACACCGCCATCTCCCTAGACGGCAAACTGCTCGCGTGCGCTGGTCGCAATGGCTTGACCCACTATTCCTTTTCCTCTGGGCGCTGGAAGCTGTTCGCGGAAATCGCTGAAGAGACCTCTTTTTCGGTTCGTGGAGGAATGGTATGGTTTCACCACGTTCTGATTACAGCCGTGCATATCAATGGGCATCACGAGGTTCGTAAATTCTCTGCTCGCGCATCTGTATCTGGCATTGATTCGTGTACGTTCAGATTCATCTGTATTCTAGGGATCTCGACCTCGATCTCAAAAATGTACTACATATCCAGCGCATGTCCCACCCAGTGCTCTCAATGAGCCTCGACGACGACTGCCTTTTGATATACACCTCGGATAACGTTCTTCATCACTTTCTTGTACAACCTGCATCCGAAACCGTACAGCTCAAGTTGTGCCAAAGCACTTCGCTTGTGGGATTCATCTCGTCCCCGAACCGTGTCAAGTCGGTTACCTGGGCCATACCTCAAACGCACAGAGGTGAGTCTCTAATCTATTCGCGCAAGCTCATACTGACAGCCCATACTCTTGAAAGCACATGGCAACAAAGTGGAGTTTGGCGCAGTAGCCAGCATTCTAGTCCTTCTCGAAGGACGTTTAATGATCTTACACAGGGAGAAATCGGTGGGTTCCAGTTGGCCCTTCCTCGGAAGAAGGTATATTTTTGATCTTATCTTGGGCATTTCTCAACACAGGAATATCGGTCACTGCCCGCGCACGAACCATGTTTATCCTATGACGGGCCGCACGGAAATGCTGGCGTCATCTGGAGTGACACAGGCCAGCAGATTCAATTGCTACACCGCGTTACCTCGAACAAGGCGTCCATGAAAAAGTTAGCATGCAGTAGCCCAGAAGCAGCAGACAGGCGGGTTGACGGTGCGCTTTTCGGTAAGCTCAGTTCTTCAATTGTGTGCATCATAGACTTTGACTTCACTCTTCATAGCTATAATACCAAGTCTGGGTTTGGCTGTCAAGCTTCAATGTGCTATCTCCGAGGCAATATCTGCCACGAAGCCTACTTTCGACATCTCACCCAAAGTGTGTCCTTCCATCGGCAATCCTTTGGCCTACTAATCATAATCTCTTTTACAGCCCATATTGTTTCTGCCTATACTTCTCAAGAATCTGATCGACATAGAAGGACTCGATTTCGCGGTCGTCTTTGGAGGAAAATTTGCACACTTGCCCTATTTTGGATATGTGTTGGAAGTGCTTCTCTTGCAAGCATTGGAGCAAGAAGACGCCAACGTACGCAAGGCAACAGATATAGATCTCATATCCTGTCCGGACGGGAGCCGGGTGGCGAACGGGGACGAACTCGCGACCAGCGGACTATCAGTCGTAGTCCAGTTTTTAGACTACTTCCCGCAGTCAAGGGCTGCTGTCATAGCTTGTGCACGGAAATGCGAAGCCGAGTTGTGGCCGTTGCTGTTTCAAGTTGTGGGAACACCACGGGAGCTATTCAACGTAGGTCTTCCCTGTCACATGGTTTACAATGGGAAACTGAATATGGACAGGAATGTAGACTTGCCTGGATACAGATACACCGGACCTCAAGTTGGCTTCCAGCTTGTTGGTCGTTATCCATACTGTTGATCAGACCGCTCATGTGCAAGAGGTAAGTACTCGGAGTATTGCGCCGTATAGTTGTTTGACACAACGCCTTTCTAGGATATCCGTCGATTGCTAACCGCAGCATTTGAGGTGCAAGACTTTGAGGTGAGTACCAGTATCGCTTCTATAGATACATGGCTGATCGACAAAGCTGCTGCGGGTGATATACAGCTTTGCAAGGACATCGTTCGCTTCGCAGTGTCGGTGGGCCAGGACCCCACGGCGCTCATCAATGTGAACGGTTGCGCCTGATATCGGCCAACGGAGTATTGGGATCTTTCGAATGCGGTCGAGGTGATCCTTATAGGATTATCGACGTGCTCGATATCGCGGCGACGACATGAAACTATTATCCAAGTTGAATGACGTAGCCTGCAGATACGCAAGAGCGATGTGTCCGCACGCTGACGGGTTGTTTTCACTGTCGAGCATTCTTGCCGACCTGATGCTGATCCACAATCTCAGATGATTCAATCTTGGGCCCATAGTACATACCGTCAGCGAAATCACAACCACCGTCTTCCAGAAGGTACCGTAGCTTAGTAGTGACTTGGCGGCGTAACCTAGGTGCTCCCGTGCTCCCGAGCTACCTCAGGTCCTCAGCTTCCTCCCGGCGGCCGCTGACGAGTCATGCGAGTCTCGAACTCACGAAGTTGGGCGTCTAGTCTGACATGACTGATCAGATCAATCATGAATACTGAGTACTGCTGTTGTTTGACGCTTCATACTCGTCTCTCTCTGGCGAGCTTCTCAAGTGGCAAACGCTCTCAAGTATTCAACAGGGCTTATGCGCACAGGCCAATCATGGAATGCGGCGGATGCGGCGATACCAAGAAGGAGCTATTTTGTGCTCGATGCCTGAGGCAGGGGTAAGTTCACTCTTCAGCCACTAGTCATCCTGTCCGGACCTAATGCAGATCACGCTAACTTGTTGCTTCTCCTCATCAGGCTCAAGAAGCATACAGAGGCAAATCAGATCCTCAAGACACAGCTCAAGGCTTCGAAATCTCGCTCCGAACGCATCCTTTACGGTCCAGAGAACGTCAATGCTTCGATACTCGATCTTTCCCGTCAGTCATTGTCTTCGCCAAGTACGTCAAGAATCGCCCAAGCAGTTAGGCTACAAGCTATCCGCGCGCAATCTTCTGGGGTTACACGAGGTCTCAACGAACAGCGGTTGCTCTCCGCTCAAATATATCAGCTCGAGACGCAGAATGCGGCAGTGGCAAAGGAGGTGCACCAGCAGGAATCGATTCATTCAGTAAAGCGGGAAAATCTTAGGGGGAGGAAGGAAGAAGTAGCACGTCGACGTGCGACATTAACCGCATGTCTGCCGTCACTTGGCGGAGAACTAAGCAACAAATCAGCCGACCGCACCTCGTCAATGGACAACACGCGAAAACAGGACGCATACCACACTCTCCGGTCAGATTTCGACATCATCCAAGCAGATATTTTGAAGACGACCAGAGCCAATGACCAGGTCTCTTCCCAGCTGGTCCACGCTCGACGAGTCCTCGTGGAAGAAACGATCCGAATATTTGGCGTTCAACGAGCGGTCGCCTCGTCATCGATCGAACCAGTGCCGAGAATGGATAGCAACGGCAAAGATGCGGTGGGAGTGGCCGAATGGGAGATTGCGGGCCTGCGGCTGCCTTTACCTGGAAGGTTCACAGGTCAGCACTCTCACGTTCTTGGGTCTTCAGACTCGTGGTTTCTAATTTACGACGCGTTTGCTCTGACACACAGATCATTCGTCAACTCACCTCAATGCCGTCTTTGAACACTTGATTCACCTGTTATCAATCATCACGGGGTACCTTGATCTCGTTCTGCCATTCACGCCACAATGGCAAGGCTTCTCCTCCTCGACGAGCCATTACGGGAATGCCGATGAGGAGTTCCCTTCCGGCTCCCACATCGATCTCGGTACGCACGTCAATTTCACCAGTCTGGATACGCTCGCCGCCGACTTGAAGGAAAGTGGATTGCAATATGCTACGACGGCACTCGGCGCCATTGGGAGAGGAATGTCAAAGGACAAAATGTTGACGACTGTTCACGAGACGAGACAAGAGGGAATGAAGCAGTCCTTTACGCTCGATCAAGAGACCACGTCCTCGATGGGAAGAACAAATGAGGGTCAGCGGGATCTCCTCAGATTTTCGATGCGCGTGCCGCATGTTGGGAAGATCTCATTGTCGGCTTCCGGTAATATGCCGTTCATCGCCCCCCCGGAAAACGACGTTTCCGGTGCACAAGACGCGGAAGCTGCCTCCCGACACCTTTATGCAAGTCTGCAGAAGCGCGCGCTCTTGTACGTCAGTTCAAGTCGAGAAAAGTGGAAGAGACGTCAGCGAAAACGGGCGACACAACACCTTGCGGAGGAGGAGCGCGACCCAGGACAGGACAATCGTTCAACAGGCGGCGTTGCGGCCCTAGGTATCAGGGACAAGCATAAAGAAAAGGAGGACCACCTGAATCTGGCGTATACAATGCTTTTGCTGGATGTGGTGTATATGGCCCAGACGCAGGGTGTCGTCTGGGTGGAAGAGATCCTGAATACCCAACAGGCAGAGGGCGATCATGTACACGAAAAATCCGCGTTGTCCCAGTTGTTGGTAAGCCCTCTGCGGTTGGTAGACGATCTGCGCTGGTCGGAAGGACTAGGAAGGTACGGACATTCCTGCTCCCATCGTCTCCGCCACGGCTAATCGCCATTCAACCTCTTCCTTGACCTCATAGGGCGTCCCATGCGCCGTCCACGACGGGATCACTCGGTTCGATCGTGCTTCCTGTCAGACTATCGGATATACACTCTGCTGTGACCGCAGCGTTTGCGGAAGATCCACAAGGAGTCTCGACTACGCGAGGGCGCACCGAGAGGATACGTCAGCGGGATCAGGGCAAGGCTGAGGTTCAAGAAGGAGGCGAATTGGACGTGGATGATTGGGACCTTGTATGATGTGTCTTCTATCGCAATGGGCTGCGGCGGACAACGGGTGCCGAGTTCTGATGTGACGAAAGCTCAAGAGGCCTTGTCTGTTGTACTGGCAAAGAGCTTCAGTCACATCGATATCGGATCGAACAGGAGGGGAAGCAGTCCCCGGGACCACTTTAAGAACACTGTCCAATTGCATTTCGAGCGCCTTTCCCCAATGTTGTTCTAGTTGGATTCTATCCTTTCCATACTGAGGTAATGTTGCCCGTCGAATAATCATAACCGAAATATTCATCACAGCTTTCTGCCAGGGAGCAAGGAGAAAGGGCTGACGATCATAGCAACGAGTCAGGCGTTTCATAACTCTTCATCTTTTATACGTGTACAACGTTTGCTTCTGGACCAGTAGATTACAAGGACTCGACCTGAAGGAAACAGTAATGTGAGTTTCGTGTTATGTTCAAAAGTACTCTTGTACTCACTTCCTTGCCGGAGATCGTTCGGATAACACCAGGGGTAGCCATCTGTCCGGTACCGAACGCCTTGGTAGCAACTTCAACGGCCTGAGTGAGCAGAGTCTCCTTTCGGGCGTAGTATCGGATCTGTCAAGCGGAGTAACCATCAGTCTCTTGCGGACATCCAGACGCCACGCCCGAGCTACGCACCTCTGTAGGCTTGACCTTTAGCACGGACACTCGAGGATCGTTTCCGGAACCATCGTGGACTCCATCACCCAGATCCGCAAACCAAGCCTTGGTAGCCGCTGTGTAGTACTTGGCAACCTCTGATCGCTCGGAGGTGGTGACAGCGTTACCGGCAACGGAGATCCAGTCTCCACCGACGGGTTCGAGGAAAGCGACGTTAACATATTGGTCGTGCTTCATTTCGTCGTCCTTGTGGGATGTGTTGTCGTAGATGTAGACGAGGGAGAGCTTGTCGGTGCTGGCGGGGTACATGGCTCGAGAGTGCTGAGGGAAGGAGAGTCTTTAGGTTGATTGCGCGAGAAGGGCTTGATGACCAATACATACCAGGCTCTTGCCATCTGTGCCGACGGTCGTCAACATCGAGGTTCCAACCTTTTTCATAATGCCCTGAACTTCAGCGACCTTGTCCTGCAACGGGACATTCTCGTTCTGTGATTGCTTGGAGTATCTACGGCAGACGATTGGTTAGCTTAGACTCTAAGGGTTAGACGACGACCGCAGCTCACTCGTCGTTTCCCATTTTGATGGCAGTAGTTTGGAATGTACGGAAAGCGGTGATGCGGGTCGATGTTCTCAGGATACTTTGTCGGGTGACAACGGATAGCATTTGATTGGGAGTCACGCCGCGTCAGACACGGCGGTCTGGACGACTGGAATGTATTATATACTCGGAGGACGCTCGAGACAGCTGTCGAGACCGAGCCGGATGGGGATGACGTCAGGGTGACCGCGTAGGCTTAGGCCGGCCATCGCGCTTCTACGGATTTCTACCGAGCGCGCGTCCTCTGCAGGATGTTCACGTAAAACGGTCTCTCCTCTACAGGTTACAACTGAGCTTCCCCTATCCAGCCTCGCCTGAATCCAATCCGCCTCGAAGACACCTTCAAGCCCGACACACATCTCTGCCAAAACTCGCGGCTGCCGTTATCGTCGTACCCTTCAGCCTTTACACGTATCTTTGGTTTTGTCGAGCTTCCGCATCCCGGAGCTTCATGTATACTGTCCTTCAGTGCCTCTGACACCAGCTGTTGGCCTAGACCCAGGCGTCGGGATCCGGGATGGACTGCAATCGCCTGTACGTGTGTCGTTACCATCTCCAGGTCAGAGCGGGTCTTGCGGTATAACACCAACGCCAAGATGGGCAGCGTAGGATCCAGAAGATGTACTTCGTGGGTTTCCGAACATGGATGCGGCGGTTCCCGTGAGTCTGCAAGCCGACTCGGTTGTATTGCTAATGCGGCAACCCCAGAAGTACCGAGGAGGATTCGCAACGGAACACCAGTCCCAAATTCAGGCAAGAATCTGTGCTAAACGATGTCAAGACGAATGAGTCTGTGTTCTGTTCTCATCATGCCAATTCATGCACGTACCAAGAAATCCTCGACAACATCCACGTCTCTCATTCGAACTCTATGACACCCTATTCCCGTGGATTTTCGCTTCTGCGAGATCGTAGTCCGCTCGACATCCCCCGTCTCCACGGCGCTCGTCGTCTGCTCCGGGTCGTCCTCGAAAGTCGAAAGCCGCTGTTTCTTCTTGACCCTCGTCGCCTGAGCTTCCACCTCGGCATCGACGACTGGTACACGGCGGATCAAGGATGGGAGAGCTGTTTCCCGGTCCTCATCCGGCGGGGAGGAAGACAGTGGGATTCCGGTTGCTTGGATTGGCGATTCGAGAGGTAACAGAGGTAGCCATGTGAATGGAACCGGTGACTGCTGTATCGCTCGACACCCCGTATCGCTCTTTCGTTGAAAGGGCTCTGTATCCAAAGTCGGCCGATGCCATATACTGAATGTGAACCGGATGTCTTCCGAGTCCTCCTCTCGACCGAATATATGCCAGTCGGCTTGAAGATCTGTTGATTTGACGCGGAATCCGCTTGACTTGTAGCCACCGCTTTGTGGGAACGCTTCATGTTGAGGAGGTTGGGCGCAAGTCGACATCTCGAAGTTGGCAAGAGGTTGTTGCGTTGGCCGACTGAGAGTGCAAAGTTGCTGTTCGACGTTGGTGGATAGACGTCCTACATCCACTGAATCACCGTATGACGTTTAGCGTTGGGCATCCGACGAGCTTTGTTGTTCACGTATGTCAGGTAGGTAAAGTTGTCGCTCGCTCGTGACGAAGACGGACTGCCAACACTTGTTTCACATGCTGGTCTGTCCACTGCCAGGGTGGATACCAGTTAGATAGGGTGGATAGACAAAGGGTGCTGCCTTGCTCTAAACAAAAATGCTGAAACGCTCCGTTCCGCATCACGCCTTGGTGTTTGGTCCGGCAGCTGGTCAGGGCTTGGTCAGGCGACCCCATTCTCGCTGACTGCTATCGTTTCTCCGAGCCGGGCCGTTGCAATCTCTACCTCCAGAGTCGGTCATTATGCCTTGGTCTGCTCTCTTCCCATAAATCACAAGTCCTGGTCATACTTGAATTATACTGCAAGACTGCTCTGCTGGACAAGGTGTTTCCAGGTGTTACTTGTTATCCTCTTGAAAAGTGACCAGTGAAGCATGGCCTCCAACGGCTTAGCACCTGGCTTGGCCTGGAGGTCTTCGCAAAATCGAAATAGCTGTGGTGTGGTGTTGCATCGTCCGCTTCTTCCCGACATGCGGAAGATATCGGACGATTCGCCGACTCGCGAATAACGGAATGTCAACTCGCGGGCACGAAGCTCGGACACGTGAGCCGACTCACGCATCTAATCGGCCCTTTTTGGCCATAGTGGTCCGCGACGGTTACAGAGGTATAGAAATTCGAAAAAGGCGGCTGGAAGGTTGGTACCATTCACCTTATCGAATCTCCTTACCACCTGACCTCTTTCTGGATGCAGATGCAGTCTTATATAAGGAGTCCCATGTCGGGTCCCAGCCAATCTCCTTTTTCCGATTGTCTTCCACAATCAGTTTGCTCTAGGTTAGTCCCCTTCACTGGCTTCAGTGCTTCACTGTCTCCACAATCCGGGACTCCACAGCTGACATCATCTTCTGCTTCCGACTACCTCTCCTTCGTCCTTGTTGGCTTCTTGGTTCTCGCACGACCTCTAGCAGCTATATTATACCACCATCGACTGTCTACATCAGCTCCATCTCGACTCTCGACACACAGGTACCCATAACCTTTTCCTCCACTACATCTACGCAAAATGCCCAATCGAACCAACACTGGAGTTACCGGCAATGAGTGTGAGTCGTTTCCGCCCAATCGCTGAGGCGTCTCTGACAATCCTTGCTTGCTTCCAGTCATCGGCAAGGAGGTCGAGTACTTTTCGCAGGCCGGTTTCGATATGGACAAGATCCACATCAAGCGAAACGCCCCCGTTGCCGCATTGTACGAAGATGCCATCTTGAACGAAGGCGCCGTCATCTCCTCCAACGGTGCTCTCATCAACTTTTCCGGAAAGAAGACTGGTCGATCTCCCAAGGACAAGCGAATCGTGTACGAAGAGACCTCGAAGGATCACATCTGGTGGTCCGGAGGTGTCAACATCGCCATGGATGAACACACCTTTGAGATCAACCGAGAACGAGCCATCGATTACCTGAACACTAGAGAAAACGTGTACGTCTTTGACGGTTTCGCCGGTTGGGATCCCAAGTACCGAATTAAGGTTCGAGTCATCGCGTCCCGAGCCTACCACGCCTTGTTCATGCACAACATGTTGATTCGACCAACCGCTGAAGAACTGGAAAACTATGGCGAACCCGACTTTATCATCTACAACGCCGGTCAGTTCCCCGCCAACCGATTCACCACTGGTATGACCTCCACCACTTCAGTCGAAGTCAACTTTAAGCGAATGGAAATGGTCATCTTGGGCACCGAGTACGCTGGTGAAATGAAGAAGGGCGTCTTCTCCGTCATGCACTACTTGCAACCCATCAAGTTTGGTCAATTGTCTTTGCACTCGAGTTGCAACCAGGCCATGCCGGAAGCCGACGGTAAGGAGGGAGACGTAACCTTGTTCTTCGGTCTGTCTGGAACCGGAAAGACGTGAGTGTCTCGCTTTCCGTCGAAGCCAAGACCATAAACTAATTGCGAATTCCCTACAGTACTCTGTCCGCCGACCCCCACCGTCTGCTCATCGGTGACGACGAACACGTTTGGTCAGACACTGGTGTCTTCAACATCGAAGGTGGTTGTTACGCCAAGACCATCAACCTGTCTGGTGAAAAGGAGCCAGAGATCTTCAACGCCATCCGATACGGTTCCATCCTCGAAAACGTCGTCTACAACCCGGCCGACCGAGTCCCAGACTACGACGACGTCTCGATCACTGAAAACACTCGATGCGCCTATCCTATCGAATACATACCCAACGCCAAGATTCCTTGCATTGCGGCACGACAGCCCAGCAACATTATTATGCTCTGCTGTGATGCATTCGGTGTCTTGCCTCCTGTCTCCAAGTTGACTCCGGAACAGGCCAACTACCACTTCTTGGCTGGTTACACGTCAAAGACACCCGGTACTGAAGACGGTATCACGGAGCCATCTCCCGTATTCTCGACTTGTTACGGTGCTCCCTTCTTGACACTCCACCCGACTCACTACTCGAAAATGCTGGAAGAGAGGATGACCAAGCACCAGGTCGACTGCTGGCTCATCAACACCGGTTGGACAGGCGGCAAGTTCGGTCAAGGCAAGCGATGTCCCTTGAAGTACACTCGAGCCATCATCGACGCCATCCACAGCGGAGCCTTGGCCAAGACTGAATTCCAAAACTTCCCCGTCTTCAACTTGTCGATTCCCAAGGCGCTGGAGGGCGTTCCCGACGAAGTGCTCAACCCTTCCGCCGCTTGGCCTGATCGGGAGGCGTTCAACGATCAAATCAGCAAACTCGCGGTTATGTTTAACGGGGCGATGAAGAAATATGATGACGCTATGACCCCTGCTACCAAAGCCACCGCTCCTCAAGTGCCGCAGTGAAACAAGAATGGACGCTTGGCAGACAGGAACATGTAGCGCGTATTGTATAGATAATCACATCATGGTTGTACAACGTCTTATCGACACTTGACATCGAATAAGCTGGCTTCTCCTATCGTCTTTCGGTGACTCCTGCACATGTCCACCTGTGCCTCATAGTACAAAAGCATTACAACGGGAACGCAGGAGAAAGAACACAGGAAAGAATGTGTAGCAGACAGCTGCAAGTCTTGGCTCATTGGCGAGGGCCATACCAGCTCTTCTTCCTTCGGTCCTCCAGACCGCCAGCCGCACTGCCCTTGGGTGGAGCGGCGTGTTTGGCTTGGCCTACCGCCTCAGACATTTCTTCAAACGTAAAAGGGTCGGCCTGGGCGTTATACCCTGCCGCAGAATAGACCGATGGAGTGTTGGGATAAGATGGATGAGCGGCATACGGGGAATAGCCGTAATGACCGTATTGGGAATGGGCTACGCTACTTGGCGAGTCTGTGCGGATGTCCATATCAGCAGCTAGAATGATATCGAGACCTCGGATACCTTACAGAGGTCCATAGGGTTTGCGGCGTCGGCCGAGGGACTGTGCATGGTGGAACTTGCAGGCGTATGTTCTTGACTGAAATAACCAATCTGTGGCCCAGGGTACCTCCAACCGCCGTAACCGGATTCTATTGGATCGACAGGGGAGATCAGTCCGTGATAGCAATTCGTCCATGAGCAGAGTGGACTCACGCCTTGGAGTCAGCTTTGGTGGCGGGCTGGGGCCGCCTGCGAACCTGACATCTTTTCGGCCATCCGAATAAGCTGCACTGCTCACACCGATAGTCTGAGGGCGCGTCGGTGGAGCCAAAGTCGTAACAGTGTGCTGTCTGGCGGCGACATGCGGTTGCAAGCCTTCCATTCCCTGCATACTTGACCCCATACGCCCGTAGTCGCCGCCCATATGTGGTGCAGCCATGCCAGGGTGTTGTCCATAAAACATTGCGGGACCACCTTGGGGAAATCCAGGGCCCATCTGGCCCATCTGACCCATACCTATGGGAGGTCGCATACTCTGCATGTTGGATGGCATTCCGTGGGTGAATTCGGGAACCGCTCCAACGTTATAAGGAAACCCGGGGCTGTTGTGGATGGGACTATAGAAAGGCGGAGGATACGTGAACATGACAGCGTACGCGGGATTTGCACAGAAGATAGACGCAGCTATCAGCAAACCAAGTCAAGACGCACAGAGATCAAAGGGAAGATGCAGCTGTTGGGGGGATACGGCTGTCTTTATATCGCGTCGCCACTGGCAGTGGCTCCTGATCGTCGACAGTTCGTTGCGTAATTGCCCGGTTCCAGTCATGTAATCTGCATGCCGCATACAATCCGACTCAAAGGGATCGTCGCATACGCATGCGTGCGATGCGCCGAACTCCCTTTCAGAGCCGTCATGGCAATATAACATCCCTTTGACACAGCTCGATCACGATGCCCCACAAAATATGGGGAGGATTTTCAGGGATGAAATGAAACAGTACTCACGCTTCAAGGTAGCCAGTAGGAGCGAGGCCAAGCCCTTGGTAACCCCCATCATCAGCTTCTGCAACGCTGCCAATAACCGCTCCATCTCGATTCATCTCCATCAGTCGATAATACTCTTCCCAAGCGGCCTGTCTTTCCGCCTCCGTGTCGGAATCATATTCCTCCCCGTCGGGCATGGGAGGAGCGATGCTGGCGACCTTGGACGGAGACCTCGCATGCGCTGAGCGCTTGTCGGCAGGACTCGCCGAAACGTGACTGCCTGGGACGGATCTCGGTCGACCGACTTGAAGGGCCTTCAAAGGCATGTAATGATCGCCCTCCCCCACGCTTCCCCGTGGCGTCGGTCCATTGGAGTAAATGCTTGCGATCAATGGTTGTTTTTGACTATGAACAGCAAAGGAGACGGTCAACTCTCTTCATCTCAGTGAAGCGCTGATCCTTTCCTTGATCTTGACGATCGCAGCTGACGCTCACCTCTTCTCGAACAGGCTGGACTCCCTTTCACGCCGTTTACGATCCTTTCTCACAGCAGCGACCCCTCTCTTGACGTCCGACTCGCTCTTCTGCTTTCGAATTGGTCTGTCGCCAGGACTATCACGCATACCGAGTCCCCCAAAGTCTTGCTGATCCTCGCCGATATAACTGGGAACTGGTTTTCGTCGTGCCTTTCCCTCGAGCATTTTCCTCGTCGGAGGTTCAGACTTTGAGCTGGGAGTCGCGATAGAGGACAGGCGATCGGACTGAGTATGGGAAGTCGTTTGTGGTGTCCTCGAAGGTGTCCGAATCGGACTTTCTGCAACTTCCCCAGCTGGTCGTCTCATTGGCGTTCCCTCGGGAGTTTCCATCTTCCGCGCCGTATCCGCCGTCGATGGGTGCCATGACGGGTCTGTCCCTCTCTTGCTCGCCTTTTCGTCCATTCCCGTCTTGAATTTCCTCGGACTGAGCTCGATCCCTGCACGACCGCCGACGCTCTCCCTCGACATAACCGCAGGACGTCTTGCCAATCCACTCGCTCTGTACCCATCCCTCGGTGCGACCATCTTCTCACCACTCTTCATACCCAGGGGCACGAGTCCGCTATCCTCTGCCTCTTTCCGCATATGTATCAAAGCCTTTAACCGTTTCCCGAATGGTACGCCGTAGGCGTTTTGGTCTTCTGGCATCGGTGGATAGAGGCGCACGGGACCTTCGGAGCCGTCGACGTGGACTGTGGTTCCCTTGTGTGCCGTAGTTGATGACGACGAACCGACGCGAGCGGATTCACGGGATGGGAATGTCGAGTTGCGGGCAATTGCAGGGTTATGGGGTGACCCAGAGTAGTCGTACGTGTAGATCCCATCTTGTGCTCGTCCGTCATCCGCCATTTCCGTCCCCTCATCGGACGACGGTTGATTGCTCGTCATCGCTTGACGGGTGTGAATGCTGGAAGCAGGAATCGAGACCTCTGGATGATCCTTCTCCCACTCCATAACAGCCTGCTCGAGCGTCATTCTCGGAACAGCCCGGTCCTGTTCTTTTGGTGCTCTTCGCTTGTCTTCCGGACGCTGGGTTGGGCCGCTGGAGCGAGAACGATAGTCACGCACCGAGGCGAGGTCGCTGTGGCTGCTCCCGGCGGTCAAGCTACCGTCCTGGACGTCCGTATGAACCTCGCCATACCCTTCACTTCTTCTCGACCAGTCAACCACTTCCTCCCCTGCTTTCTCATGCGCCCGTACTTTCCCCTTTTCCTCTGGCGGGATCACGGATGCTTCACGAATCCTTGTGGGCACGTCGGAAGGTGTACGAGTTTCCTTCTGACCTGGAGGAGCTCTCGGTCTCACGCCGATATGTACGGACGTGACACCATCGGGCGTTCCGTTGATTTTGGCTCTAGGGAACTGCGGCCTAGAACCACCAAATAAAGCAACCTGTCAGTGGTGCGGATCCGACGAAGGCAGACGGCAACGTACGGATACGCGACTTGACGTTCTCCTGGTGCAGCTTTTACCGCATTTGGAGGTAACGGAACGGTTGTGGGATCGTACCCTCCTTTTCCCTTCGACCAAGTGGGACTCTTCGACGAGACTGGGGCCACATAATTGTCGTCCTGCATTGCGACGTGGCCCGGCGATTGGTGGTTATCCCAGCGTGTGGCTTGCAGCGTGCGGTCCTGCTGCATGTCGAGTGGTTGATTGCTTGGACCAGAGTTGTCCTAGGTGGTTACATGAGCTTTTCAAGACATCTGATAACGAGGTGGATAGCGTTAGCACAGAATAGCAAAGCATTCCGTTGATACAACGAGACGACCGCTCACGTGTTGTGCAGATGGTTCAAGCAATTTCTACTGCTCTCCTTGCCCTGCTCAAGAGGTCCGTCGATCTGGACTGGCCCCTATCGGGGCGGAAAGTGGACATGGCATTCAACGAGCATACCGCGGCGAGGACGAAAGGCACCCGAAGGTCCTTTCCGCTTGTCCTCCCATCACGGCCATCACGGGTTCAGCCTGAAACGCGGGCGGAGTGCAAGCGGTATCCGTGGAGGGAACAAACGATTCCCGTCGCGATTGATGGTGCTGTCGTTTGCATATTCCTGTAGCCATCTTGCTGCAAATGCGTCAAAAGATGCATACACCGAGTTGCGCGACGAGTGCAGTCGTTGAAGCGACGAATCTGCAGCCATCAACTCCATCAACCATCACCCCCATCACCCAATGACTCAGCGGCCGCCCCGTCATCTCGCTCCGCCCAGGTCCGGGCGCACCCGGCTGACGCAGCTCTTCTCGGTTTGATCGTGTGATTTCCAGGCAAAGACCTTCCGCGACGCTTGGCCTATAATTACAACCTGTCATCTGGCAGAACTACATTCCACAGCACCACTCGACACCAACCACACACCCCGCCGACATGTCTTGGTTCTCCTCTTCCGGTCCTGCGGCGCCACCATCTATCCAAGACTGCAATTTTTGGCCCGTCACCTCGCTGACGTCCGGCTTTGGTCATCTGTCGGAGACCGACACTGCCTGGGCATTGACGACGAACAATGGATTCCAGACCGAAACCCAGACATGGTACTCTGTCCTCTCGGACGGTACACTGTTGCTCACTCAAGTCATCTGGAGCTGTATCGGCGTATGGATGGTTCCCGCTCAAACGCAGTTCACGTTCAAGCTCCACAACCCAAAGACCGGTGACACGATCTGGCGATCCGTAAACGCCTCCAACTTTGCGCTCGACAAGAACGATGCGAGGACGTGTCGTGCGAATGAGTTTAGCATCACTCATTCAGGATCCGCCGAGGAGGGTGAATCGGAAAAGTATCATATTAGGGGCACGTTGGACAAGGAACAGGGAGTGATTCTCGACGTTACGTTTGAACGGCTGGCCGATGCCCCCGGGTTCAAGTTGGGAGAGGGAGAAAGCGGGGGTTACAGTCGATTCGGAAAGAGCGCTGAGCCGGGGATGGGCAAGGATGGAATGGTCATTCAGTGAGTTTCTCCTCGACACGTCGACAGGCGCCGGTCTAATCGAAACGTCACCATCAAGCCGATTCCATCCGCTAGTAAAGACTACCGGAACGATCCTCATCAAGGGGAAACCTCTAGATGCAGCTGGAGATGCCATGTTTGTCCACGCTATCCAGGGAATGATGCCCAACAAGGTCCGTTCAAGCGTTTGCGTCCGTCGACCGATGCTCACTTTCGTCGTTCGCAGGTCGCCTCGAGATGGAACTTTGCATTCTTCACGTCGGGAGGAGGTCAGCCCAGTTCGGAATACACCAACGTCCGTGCCATCCAGATGGAATTCGAAACAACCGTAAGTCGTCTGTTCCTCTCGTCCCCTTGCACACAGCCAACTGACCGACCCCACGCATCTCGCAGGACGACTACGGAGTCCACGGCTCCAAATCCGGCCGCGTGAAATGCAACCTCGGCGCCATCTACCTCTCCGGCGGCCCAGAAGACAAGGGAACCGCAATCATCACGACCGGTCAAACCCACCCCTCCACCGCTGCAGCCCTGTACCCGCTCCTCCCCGCGTTGGCCGCGAAACAATCCCACCCGGATGTGTCGAGCGCTACGCATATCGGGGCGCAGAGGGAGCAGATGACGGGGTATGATGCGCCTTCGATGGTCAAGTTTGTGTGGGATGGGCAGAGGAGGGATGGGTTGGGGAGGGTCAAGGCTGAGATTGAGGTGGAGACTGGGAGGGAGACGGGGGAGAAGGGGTTGATCGAGAAGGTATGTCGAGTGTTCTTGCGTCTGCTGATCACGTAATGGTTCGAACGGAATTGAAGCTGATAGTCATCGCCCATATTCGCAGGTCGACGTCCTTGCAGAGATTCCGTACCTCGTAAAGAAGGCGCTCAGCGCCGTCGTCGGCGTCAAGCCATACATCTTTCAGGTTTGTCTTTCTCCTCCCTCGTGTACGCATACCGCTGACGATTACTACCGGATCTCTCTCTACGCGATCTTCCTGCCGCAGTACCACAACTCGTCGACCCTGCATCTCCAGGTATCCGACGAGGAGGGAAAGACCCGAAACGTTGATGTCCAAGGATGGCTGTTCAACGAAGCGTCGTTCGTCTCACCATAAATGCAGGATTAGCATTCGCAGTGTTGTCATAGTTTCGCGTCACAGGAAGAGCTTGGTGCAGAGTTGGCATGTTTACTTGCCAGTATAATGTGTACTATCGAATGGTATCGACCGCAGCTGACATCGGATATGATATCGAGTTCACGCTCATACGTTTGGACATTACAAACCACCATCAGGGCTGCAGTGAGCGGTCGTACGCAGAATTTGTCGTAGGGGAGCGCAGTTGTTTGAGCCGCAGGGTGACGACAAGCAACGTTGGGGAGAAGACAAGCCGCGAGTAGTGTGCACGAGCTGTGCGAACACATGAGACCGTGGCTTCCAACATTATTGCTAAAAGCTGAGAAAAGTCAAATCCTCACTGGTTCTTTAATTCCGGTCCGTCGGCGCGGCGTCGGAGGTGGGTCCCTGCGCTGGTGCTGGTGGCGGGGTGGGTCCCGTGGCTGGTCCTGCGTCAGTCGTGTACTGTATTGATTGGTATTTGATTACAACGAGCTATGCAGATTTCAGGATCTCAGACGGGTAGATGTGAGAGAAGGAGGCTGTGATTAATGTAAATCACTTTTTTTTACGCTGCTCTGCATGCGATCGAACATGGCACCATCAATTGATGCTACCTCTCCTCCGACAGCAGCAGCTCCGAAAGCCTTTTCGGCTGGCGTCATCGGCTCGGGATGCGGCTGAAATTTTGATACCGTTATCTGGGGGGGTAGGTAACGTTACGCCGCCGCCGTAGTCATGCCTGCCTAGACACAGCTGCCTAGACCTCTCCTCAAGAGCAGCTCCTACTGAACCCGCGTCCGAGAAGGTGAGCCGCGAAATGGTTCGCAAACAGAGGTTAAACCTTGAAACAGCTACCCAGGATGAAGCAGGGACTGGTAGTGGACTGGTAGCAGCTGCGTCGGGACGAAGCAGTATGGGGATCGGGAACGAGAAGTCGCAGAGCCGTCGCATGCAAACCAACATGAGCGGATTAGGATCAGGAAGAAGCTCCAGGCCATAAAAGCAAAATCGAAATCGAAGCTTGAGGAACCAGCGCAGCCCAGAGTTCCTTGGCCCCGCAGCTGTACATGCCGTTCACTTTCGATCTGCAGGTACAGCTCGCGTTTTTCAGCTAGCGTCGTGTCAACCGGAATTCTGAATTTCTGAATCGTTCGTTGCTCTTCACGGTCGATTCGTTCTGGGGACGAGAGCGGGAGCTTACAAGACGGAGAGACCTCGAACGCAACTGCCCTTGAAAGCTCTCTTGAGAAAGCTTGAGATCATCCACTTGTCGAGACCCTGAGGAATGCGAATGCGATTGAAGGCGAATAGCGTCTGAACGAAGGCACGGACACGCAACAGCACACGCCGTCACCCGACTTTACCTTTACCTCCGCATTCCGGAATCGACTACAATTCGATAGCGAGGAGCCAGCAGGTCCGCGAGCGATAATAGTGTCGACTTACGTTACTTTGTGAGTTGCAGACTGGTGGCAACATCATGAGCGAGCGCGATTTAAGTGCTAAACCACGGACTGGCCCAGTGTCAGCATATTAGTCAGCACCAAGGCGCAGAAAGTGCGTGTACTACTCGTACTCCAATCCGTTACGGCATAAGAAGTACTGCGAATTCGACGCCCGCACTCGATACTACAGCACTACCACTACTGGCTTGAAGCTTCCGAGGAACCAGCGAATACTGCAGTTATACGTTACCTGGAGCTACCTGCCATCGGTCGGCCAAGTCGTCAAAGAATTCTTGCTCGAACGTCCGGGATTGCGACTTAGAAACTATTGGAAAATTTGAACTTGTGGGGAGAACGGTAACACTAGCTACGGTCACTAGGTAGAACGAGGTGAGTAAGACATCCGGCCGGGGCGATATCTCTTGCGGATACAACTCTGCACGGGACGTCGACGCCTGAGTCCAATCGAATTGACCGAAGCTACAAGGTGAATTGACATGCCATCTTTCCCTGGTAGTATAGACCCACATCTCAGGCTCGTCCGTCGTCAGGAATGACAGCGCGCAAGCTCAGCAGCGAGTAGCGCCCATGTCCCAGAATTCACGATTGCCTCACAGCAAGTTGCCACATCCGCTTCACTATGGACCCGACGACGAACAGCACGAATGCTGCTATTCCCTTGGCAAACGCCAGGACATTGAGTGGAGAGAATATCCACCACCCACCGCTACCGAACCCGCCAACTTCATCGTCGCCGATACGGCATCTCTCGGGCAACACTCCTATTGATAATCGCCAGTCATCGATAATACCGTCACCCATCCAAGGCGGTTTCGGGAGCGCACCTGGGTCGAGAGGTGGGACCCCTCAGATGCACAATCTGCAAGGATATCACGGCGGGCTTCAGAATCAACCCCTTATGAACATGGGAGCGGCTGCAGCAATGGATGGCAATAGGTGGAATCCTCATTGGTCGGGAATGGCCTTGTCCACAATGTCGCATCCGCCGCACGTAATACAGAATGAGGTGGACCCATTGACTCGCCAATCTCAACAACCGCCATATCAGCTGCAATCTTCAATGAGTAGTCATGTCGGCACCCCTGTCCATCAACCTAGTCTCAACAGCCTCGCACCGCCGCGGGGTCGCGGGAGTCACTCTGCATCACATAACATTGGACCGCTGGACCCGACCATCTTCGTCGGGGCGAATAGGGATGACCGGCAAAGGGCGGAAACCCGAGATCATCAGCATCCCTCCGCTCAACCATCGAATAATGGCTCACGAATCAATCTAGGATGGGCTGCGGAAAGCAATCACGGATCCGCACGGAAAGCTTCGACTACGACTGTATCTCCCGTCGTTGCTGGTACGACAAAAGGCACTGGACCTTCGCAAGCGGCCGCCATTCATTCTCAGAATCTTAGCGGGGGAAATAGTTCGGTGTCCAGTCGACAGGCGTCGCCCACAGCGAATACCAGTTCCGCCCATGCGAATCCTTCGTGGCCGGATGTGCACAGCGCCACTTCACAATTACAGCAACAAAGATCATCTTTCAGCCATGGCGGTCTTCTTGGAATGATGGGCAATCATCCGGCAAGTGGTCATCCAACTCCTCTAGGCTCTCCCGTCGTCACCCAACAACCATTACAGCTTACAAGCCAGGCCATGACACAACATCAACTTAATCCCGATATCAACATGATGCAGGCGATAGGACTCAACATGATCAGGAATGGTCAGGAGGCCGAATTTGCTCGCCGGCATTCCGCCACTGGCACACTGGATCACTCGTCGGGCAGTAATACTCCGCATACGATCGGCGTATCCTCTGGAGGCCATCCAACGTTTACCAACATGCCAAGTCAGTTCAACATGAACGCCCCGGGGATGGGCATGGCGCCGAGACCTTTCAACATGGGTCCTTCCCAGGGGCCGGATGCTCAGTTTTCGCAGCTTTTTCCGTTTGGCATTGCTTCACAGAACGGCATGGCGGTGTCTGGCACGACTTCGCCAATCAACCCGCTCGGCATGGCTTTCGGTCAGCAATATCCAGGCCCTATGGGCTTTCAACCCGGCATGGCACAGCCTTCGCATATGAATTCATTGTACGGACAAGGCTTGCAGCAGCAGCGCCAGGGAATTATGACGGGTCATAATCTGGGTATGCCTATTGTCAGGTCTGGCCTGAGCTTGCCGGGTACACCCGCACTGACAAGCACGAAATCGTTAGATTCTCCTTTTGCGCTCGGGGCGCAAGGTCCCCATCATCAACACCAGCCTCATGTTCACTCAAGTCTGGCCAACAAGGTCGATTTTGGGATCTCGCCGGATGACCCGATCCAGCCGAAACTAGAACCTGTGGATATTGAAATGCCAAGTGTTGCGTCTTACAGGACAGGCTCCAAGAGCGCCCCAACGTCACGCCAAGGTACGCCGCTCCTAGTCGCTGTCGGCCTTGACAGTGGTCTTCTCGGAGCAAAACGATCATCATCGGGCACGCAGAAAAAGGAAAAGGATAGAGGGGAACCAGTGTATAGCTATTCAGGCGCTCAACCTACTGTTGGCGCAAGAATCACAGTGGATCCTGATGGAAAGCTTGTCAACCTGCATTTCGACAGTGTTTTCGAGGAACACGATCCCGATAGGGAAGATCGGATCGACCACAGAAAGCGCAAACGGAACAGAACCATTCAAAGTTGTTTGCCCTGCCATCAGAACAAGCGGAAATGCGACCGGAAGAAGCCTTGTTCGCGTTGCAAAACACTTGGCCTGGTGAGTCACATCCAATGAATCCATATTTACGATCACTAAAGAGCTATGGATTCTCCAGACCGGTTCCTGCGTGTATGAAGTGGATCATTCTAGAGAAGAGTACGTGTGCATGTCACGAGACCTTTGTGTACAATGCTCATCCTTCCGTTTAATAGAGACGATCCGGATCAAACGGAGAATGACCACCTTCGTAGTCGAATTGCCGAACTTGAGCAAGTCGTCCGCGAGTTGCGACAGAAGAGCTCCAGCAAGGCGCATCCAGGCTCAAAACACCCATCAGCTGAACCTGAACCTGCCAATAAGAAGCGAAAGGTCATTGTCGATAGATTCGCTAAATTCCGATTAGACGAAGTCATGCGATCCGCCAATGCGCCGAGCCTTGAAGACCAAAAGACTAGTACTTCCTTGCCGATACATCCCTCAAATCGGATAAAGCCTGTTACTACCGACGAGCAGCGTCAACCGATATCATCCTCGCGGAAGACGTCGATATCCGAAGACTACGCACATGATGACAGCAGACGCAGTAGCCTAGTCGAAGATGGTCCGAAGCCCGACTCGAGACGATCCAGCAGGGATCATGTGGAGGAGCCGTACATTGCGAATCTCAAGGGAGAGGGCGATTCACTCATCGGTGATGCTGTCGGTAGGAAGGCATATGTGTACGGGGCAATCGTATTGTCACTTGGAGCCGAACACACACTGATACTTTATGCTTTCACCTTTTACAGTGGTGTACCTGGTGGTCGACAACTTCTGACAAGTTTGAAGAGCCTGACAGAATCAAAGTCCAAAAACGTGTCAGAAGGAGCTATGCCGGTGCTGGAGGACGTGGCATTTACGGGTGTTTTTTCGGATCTTCGCAAGACGTTCCCGTTTACCACCATCTGGAGTCACGATAATTTTACCGGAGAGGTGATCGGTCTTCTCCCAGATCGAGCACAATCAGAATTGTAAGTCTTATGTTTTCCTCTGGAATGCAAACTTCGCTGATTTCAAGCGTTCCAGGATCTGGGCCGCTTTCGAAGGCGAGATTGCGTGTTTCTTCGCTGCTTGGCATCTCCCCACATTGCAAGCCGACTACAGAGCGTTCTTTGCGGCTAGTCAAGAAGAAAAGATGGTCACGCCACTTGGTACTTTATCTGTCATGTTGATGATTTGCGCGCTCGGAGTTATGATGAGAGCATCCCAGACGGAAATATTTGGAGAGGCTGAAGGGGTTTCCAGCCCAAAGGATGCTGAAGGCGATCTAACGTGCAGTAGGCTCCAGAGCGAGCTATACCGTGAGTAACCCTCTGGCTGGCGCACATTATTGCAACCCTCAAATATAGTCTTGTTGCAGTTTCCGGTGCCTACCAGGCTTTACGTCTTTGCTCGTTCCTTTCATCGCCAACAGTGTCGACCGTGACCTCAGGCGTAAGTCGTTGCCTCGATCCCTGCCTACTGCTCCTAACGATTCTCGCCACTAGATCATGATTGGTATATACCTGCTGAATTCGGAAAGAGCCAGTGATTTCTGGCCGGAGCTGGGGTCCATCATTCGTCAAGCGATTTGCATGGGCTTGCACATAGATCCTTTGCAACTGTATCCAGGCATGTCTCAGAAGGATGCCGAAGTCCGTAGGCGAATGTGGTAAGCTTCCTGCACCCGTTCTCACTTCATGGTATGCTAAGTCCTCGTTGCCAAAGGTGGACTATCGCTGGCCTGGATGCCCTTGTGTGTCTGAGTCTTGGGCGACCGTCTTCAATTACATATTACACAACCAAATTACCTCAGGATATACCCGATGACAAATTGGGCGATGTTGCGCCGGAACATTCGAAACAGTCTCCTGTGTCGAACGAGGCCACGACCTTCACCTATCACGCCGCCTATTTTGCCCTCACCATACCTTCACTCGATATTCTCGAACGTGTATTTCCGAAGAAACGACAGTACGGCCGAAATGGCGTCTTGGGCTGGTTTGCTCCCCCGGCGCAAGACGAAGTCGATGACGGCGGTGGGATACCTGACTTTGGTGCGTCGACATATGAAGATGCTCTTCGCCTCGATGAGGACATCGCGTCTTGGTACAGTCTCGTCCCTCGCAAAATGCGATTCATTGCCGATCAGGATGACACGAGTACCCTCCTAGAACAACGAAGTTACTGGCAAATCCAACAGACTTTAGCGCTTTCCGTCAAGACCAACATGATTCGACTCATACTGCATCGGCCGTATCTCCGATTGGATCCGGAAGCTTATCCGCGTTCGAGCAAGATATGCTTCGATGCCGCCCATGCCATATTATGCGCCTTCAAGGCGATGGTAGGCACGAAATGCTCTATTGTCTGGAGCTGGTGGACTATGAGCTTACGAGTACGTCGCCCTTTGCTTTTGTGTCACTACAATGCTGATTTCCTGGAGCAGGCGTTCCATTCGGCTGCTGTTTGCGCTTTTCTGGCAATGCGACAACCAAGTGACGCGATGGCAGCGGTGTGTCTCGTAAGTCATATCCGATCTCGCACGTTGATGGGGGAACACGGTACTGATATTCGGAAATGCAGGAGGATATCAATGGAGCTGTTACCATCATCGAAGGGCGGCTGTCCACCTGGTTGAAGGCCCATCCAGTTCAGGGACATCTATGTCACGGCATGGTTTCCTTACAGACCTTGGCCAAGAACGCTATCGAGCAGTCGCGTAGCCAGCCCGAGAGCGAAACGAAACGGCCTTTTACCCCCTCATCGGCAAATGGCTTGCGACCTGGTAACAGCAATCATCCAGGCAAGATGGACTTCTCATCCATCCAGGCCTTCCCAACTACCGGCATTATTCCGCCCTCGCCTAATGTGTCGGGTCAGCCATCGCAGGCAATACGATCTGCGACTCCAGCTGGAAGCGGGGTAGCCTCGGGCAATGGTATGGCGCGTTTTTGTCTGCATCATGCTTGGTATCAACTAACGCCGTGTGTGATAGGGCAAGGCCGTGATGGACCGTTGAACCTCGATCTGACTGGTCTGGGCGGCGGTGCACAGGATGCAATGGCCCTGCCGCAGTTTTGGGCAGAAGTCTGTGAGTCATTGTCCTATTCTTGAACTTCCTTGAGTTCGGCTAATGCTTGTTTCAGTTGGCGTCCCGGTCGCGTCGACGGATGACCTGAATGGAAACCCCTTTTTGCAGGTTCCGCACCTTGGTACATAGGGATGAGATCGTCGCCAGGTGGATCTAAGGACAGTTCAAAGGAGCGGAGAGAATTCGAGCTGGGTATAGCGGGGTGCCTATCTTACGGGTCTCCAGCCTACCAACAGTAGAAACTTACGATGCTATATAATGCGTTCAAAAACAAGTCCATGAGTTAGCATTGGCAAGCTCTCGGAGATACTCTGCAGGGATCATGGGAAGACATGCTGAGCATTGATACCTATCACAAATCAATGAAGCCGTGCGCGCCTTGGAGGACTCCTGAACTGCCGCACTCTGCTGCCTAGCCCATTTATACCTAGGTTGAGAAGCAGCTATTCCGAGTATCTCTGTGCCATTCTGTGTAACCGATGGTTGAATTACCACCTGCGCGCGCGTCGGAAAGAGCGAACTTCTTGAGCATCAAGTTCGGTTGTGGTAGGGAAGCTCTGTGCATCTACTGGAGTGAAGAAAAGCTTTCATTCCCGTCAGCATGCATCGTTGCATGGAAAGGAAGCCAAGAGCGACGGCGGCATGGCCAAATTGTAGGTCACCTTCGAGGTAGGATTGTCAGTATTATACGACAACATGGCCACCACGACCATACTTATTGGTAGCCCAGAGGCCAGAGATCACGACAGCAATGACGGGAAACCAAAAAATTGGAGATCGGGCCAGAAAAAGGCAAAACAAAAAGGATTGACCAGACGGCGATTCGAACGCCGGCCCCGAAGGAGTGGAGGACTCTGCTAGAGAGCAAGCTATTGCAACTTGAAACCACCGGATTAGACCACTTTCCTATCTGGCCGGTTGATATTAGAGTCTGTTGTTGCTACGCTTGATAGAACAAGAAATGAAGCATTTGTGGACAAATTAATCTCCAATGCCGCTCGGTTTTCGATAGTCGTTAGTGCGGTCGTCGGTGGGCGGAACGGAGGTGATCGGCATCGTAAAACAGGAAATCCCGTGTTTGTAGCATGAATGGCGCGTTGCGGCGTTGGGCGCGTTTGATTTCGACCCGAGCCCATTTCCGGCGGGACATTGCGATTGACAGAACCAGCAGCTTGTTCAGCAGGTCGGGAGAGGGGAGGAAGGTCTCACGCTCCGACTGGCCTGACTGGCAAGGAACAGGTCCCGATTTCGAAAGAGAAAAAAGGTATTACCCTCAAAACCCTCGAAAATGATGTTTCGAAGCGGAGGGTGGGTAGAACCGGTCCGGAAACATGTTAAAACGTTCCCAGAAACCACAAAAAGCTGTCCGCTCTGTGGGTTGAACACAGAGCTTTAGCTGAATATCTATTTCAGTTCTCGACCCAAGAATACCGTCGGCATATCGGCAAAAAACTGTCCACTCTGCGAGTCGAACGCAGGGCCTGCGGTAGTCGGTGGATATGTTTAATCCCACTTCAGACCGTCGCTCTCCCACTGAGCTAAGCAGACTTTGATGTCTGTCTGAAGACTTGGTACGATTCATCCCCTTCGCTTTGGAAAGCACCCTGTTTGTTGTCTACAGCACCCTTGCTTTCCTCATCCTACTTGGCAACGTTATAGTTGCAGACTGGAGTCACAACAGCAGTGTTGGGGAAACGCCCGAAACAGCTGACATTTCGGGTGGCAACTCAGTCGCACTTTACTCGGTGGTCGTCGGCAGCTTCGCGACCTGCACTCAGGTCAATCAAAAAAATCGGTGGGGCAACGAACGATATGTAGCCATGTATTACCTATATATCCGGCCTCGAGGGAATACCGCCACTGGCCTTCCATGAGAAAGCGAAGCCTTGGACATTTCTGCCTTGTTCTTCGTGACTCCGCAAGGAAACATTTTCCGTACATGTAGCGTCCTTGCGGTCGGCGCTCTGCTGTGGATTTTGCTGCGACTGAGGTCTGGATGTGACTTCCCTCGCTCGCAGCTACTATCGTAAGAACCGAAACCTGCGATTCGTGCCAGTTGCAAATGTGGATCAAGGATATGCGTTTTGGCATGGAATAGTAGGCTAGTTTCGAAGAAACCCCATTTTCCTCTCTGCCTTGCCCTTGAAAGCGAATGGGGTTAGGTGAACATAAGCATCGTCATTTTGAAGCGCGACTACCATTGCTTCCCCTGGTCCACCATGCAGCATATTGACAGGAGAGGAGCGATCCCTATGAAGCACTCGCTCAGTGGTGCGTGCAGCTGACACGTTGGCGGAAATGGTAAAGGTTAGCTAATCACGAGGAGTCTAGTCTCGTGGGCTGGGAGCATCAATCAGTTCACCACTTATATTTCTGGCTATGCGTGAAGTCGATTGTACTGCGACAGACATCTTGGGCTACGCTGCAGCCATGGAACGCACTGCTCAATGACATGGGATCTGAAGCGACATGAGGTAGCCGACCAAGAAACCCCCTCAAGTAGCACTCTGCACACGACGATGTACAAATGTTGAACCGGTCGCGAAGCAGGTTTGACAAGCGAGGGACAGTGTCTCAATCATATATAGGCGGACTGTGGACAGAATGAAGCTAGTGCTTGGTTCAAGATGTTCAGTATTCTGAAGAGATACCGCTTTCATACAATTCATCTGCGTTTACTGGTCATTCCGCATAGACGCGGCTCCTTCGCGGCAAGATCTTTCATGCAGGCTCATTCAAACGTTATCCATCAAGTACTTCTTTTTAAAAACGGAACAACGAGCCGGACGCAGAGCGTGCACCAGCAGCTGCGGGGGTACTGATCCCAGGCCATGCTGTGGGGGGCGAGTCTAGACGTGAACGACCTCGGGAGCCGCAACCGGAGTCGTCGATCTCGCTCCTCTTACCGAAGAGCTTGCCGGATTGTTGGACATACCCGTCTCGGCTCCTCGCGATCCGACCTCTCCATCGACATCATGCGCTTTGATGTTCGACTTGAAGATGGACGTTTCCGCTCGTCGTTTTCGGTGGATCAAGGCCCAGGTGAGGAGGAAGGCGAGGAGAAGGAGAAGCGTGAGGGTAGAGAGCCAGGCAAAGGCAAGAGTGGCTTTGCCGAGTCTAATAAGGGAACCGGAAGGTATGCTTGTGTGAGTTGGATTCAAGGATAACCTCGAAGTGGAAAGACTCACTGGCATGCTTTGGACGAGCAGTCGAATTGCCATCCATCAGAAGACAAAGCAGCAGCACCAGCTGAGCGCGCGAATGATATGAGGCTTGTAAGCGATACGGATTATGGTCGCGGATGACGCTCTTCTACTCACCGAGATTCAAGATGATTAGTATCGAGAATGCCACAAGCTGGATCGACAAGCTGTTCTTGATACCTTGGTACAGGGATCCGACAGTGTTGAAGATAATGCTACAATGGACACAGATGCTTTAGATGCGATCGCACCAGTCTTGGATGCGTGGACTAACTATGCGACAGCCGCGATTATGGAAAGGACGCTCACGGCTGCGATGAAACCCGAGGCATCGAAATAGTAACCTAGAGTGAGTCACCAACGGAATAAGACCACTATGTTCAGGACGCCTACGGAGCGAAGCTCACCGAAGTACTGGCTCTTTCCCCTCGCGATGAAAGCCGCAGAGATCGCCAACGTCAGAAACTCGAAAAACAGAAAGACCGCAAGGATCGAGAGATGGATGAGGTGGTTTCTGTGAGAATTGGATAGGTGTGCCATGTTGCGAGACTTCAACACTTGGTTGCGGTAAGTGGACTGATGATTCTGAAGGTACTGGGGTCGTCGCTTTAGGCTCAAGAAACGCAGACAAGTTGACGAGGAACTTGAAGATGTTGAAGGGAAAGCGACGGTGCGAGATGCGAGATGGAAAATACTATAATACGACGGTGATGATATAGCACTGCCTTTGGCCTGGCGATCAGATGATGAAACGCGAAAGAACAAAGCCTATTGTTCGTCTTACGCCAAACATGCTCTTTGCTGTTGTTCTAGGACCCCTGTGGCATATACTCACTCCTTCAGTACCGACAACCTGCCCAGACATGCCTACAGACCATGTTACGTCTTTGCCAACTCATCTCAGTCGTTTGCGCCTTCGTGGTTCAGACAGCAGGAGGAACCGGACTGATGGCAATCACCGCCTGGCAACCAGACAGCTCTGACTCGTCCAATCTCGAGAGGCCGGCTAACTAGCACCCGTCTTCTTCCACTCAAAGTTCTGCTTTCTACATTATTATCGGGAGGACCAGGGTCTCAAAGAAGAAAATTGTGACCGCATCGCATGTTGTCTACCGTGAAGCGCGATACAAGGCGTTTCAGGGATGCAAATTCGACGTCTACATCCGGTATGCATAGTGGCTATAGTGCAGCTGATATGTCCTAGTAGTAGTAGGCACAGGAATGCGAGCCGACTCACTATCCAACAATCATCAAGTCTCTTGGGCCAGCATCGTTCAGTGATCGTTCTTAGGAAACGGTTCCACACTGGCGCAACCCCTCTCCTGTCACGGTCCTAGTCACCCGAGTGAGCTCCCGAGCGTATAATTGACGGGACGCTAGACGACGATTATCAGCTGGCATCCGGAAACTCTCGAAACGACACTAAAGTTGCGGACAAAGCCTATGCTACCCACGAGGTAAGCACAACATCACCTGTGAATCAGCATGAAACCCCGTTGCGTATGGCTGCGAGAGCGTGTGGCTGCTTCAGAGAGGGGTTGTGCTCGTGCAAGCATTCATTAGCTGTTTGTTGGGTACAGGTTCCTGTAAGAATAGCATGATTACTGTCATTATCGCTACAAGTCGACGTGTGAGCCCCTCATCGCTCTTCTACAGCGTCTATGACGCCCTGTCGACTACGTATGTTTGGTAGACTTGCAAATGTTCACGCCAAGTGCTCTACTTGACGATCTTCTCGAATCGCCTTTCAGGAGCGGACGACGGGGTGTGCTGACCCAGGATCAAGCGTCGATCTCGCTGATCAAGCCATCTGCCCACCCGGCAGGCGGCAACTCCAATCCTCCTCTCCTCCTCGCATCGGTCTCTTCGGTCCCCATGATGATTTCGAACGGTCGCGATCCTGAATGTCGATCTTTTCGTCGCCACGCACGCAGAGAGTCGCAAAACTCTCTTCCACTCGGAAAGATGGCAGACCACCTGTCCCAGAAGGTAGCAGGCTAAACATGGGAAGGGATCAGTATCATGCTGCTGGGATAGATGGCGGAAAGACTTACAAGCTCCCAGCAATACATCGACCATGGGTTACCATAGATACTGTAACGGAGGTTGTATATCAGTGATGGTCCATCGAGGACTCTCAACCCGTGACTTACACAGCTTCATGCAGAGTGTCATTCAAATATGCCGTCAGATTGAGATCACCTTTATCCTGCAACTCGTCACAAAGGATGATTCTCATGCGCAGAATCATGGCTGGAACCATGTCAACCTGAGAATCGAAAATAAGCTGAGCGGTCCATCAGGTGAAGGACTCGACAGATATAACCCACCCGCTTGTCACGTCCTTCATAGGCCGACCACCGTTCGTACACCGCTCGCTGACTGGGAGATAGTTCCGAGATCCGTTTCCCGTCAAAGAAGTCCTTTGACCCAGACGGATGGCAGGCGAACATTAAAGCGCGATACAGAATGTAGAGTTCGGATGGCGTAAAGGTACCACGCCATGATGGTTGGACGATGTTGTTCTCGCTACTCCCTTCCACCAAGGTGCTCGCATCAGAGTGATTACGAGATCGAGAAAACGAACTTCTCTGCTCTTCCTCCATGGAGGTGTTGCGCGTCCCTCTCTGTGGCGTATACATCGAAGTAGGGAGCTTGTCTCGAACCAACGATCGAGCGATATGCAACAGGTTGGTGTCTGTCAGGGCAAGGATTTCCGACTCCGACATGTCCGCAGCAGAATGCAGGACGGAATCGCTCTCGGGCTGTTGTGGCTGTACTAGATCTTTCGTCACATCCTCAAGTGTCGTGTCCATGAATCCGGTCGCGTCCAGTAATGTGGAAGGGTGGTCCGGACCACGTTGCATGCTGTTGAGCATCTTCATGTACGCCATCGCGATAGAGGGATCGACTGCAAGGGGAAAGGGCAAAGATTAGCAGCTATTCTCGCAAGCCTTTGTAACGATTCCAGACTTACTTTGCTCGATGAAAAACGTTGCTTGCGGTTCTGTCGTGATGACAGTATCTAAGGCCTGAAGCTTCTTCCCGTCATCTCGCGGGGATGAGTTGATACGCACGTCGTTCTCCTTTGGAAAGGCGGCGGATTGCGGGTTGATGACCGATGTCGGGTTCTGTAGACTTGGGCTAACCAAAGCTTGGATTGACAAGGGCGACCGGGAATGGCGATTTCGATCGGTGCTGGACAGTTGAGGATTTGCTAATCCATCGACCGATCGAACAGGTGTGCCCGTTTCCAATGGAGAGACCACGTCTGAGCTTGGTCCAGATCTGAACACTTGCTCGGCCGAAGCCATAGACAAGTTGGAGCGGAACATGCCAGACATCCGATCATTGCTTCTGACGTTTTCGGTAGAGTCTGATGTAGAATACGATATGGGTTTCTCCATGCCTTCGAGGTGTTGCATTCCGAATCGAATCCGCACATCGGCAATCTCCCGTGATATCGAAGTATCCTGTTCGCTCTCGCTGTCCTTTGCACCTAAAGCGGCAGCTTCCAGGATCTTACACCTCTTCCTAGCTTGTGCCAGCCTACTTTCCAGCTCGAGCACCCATCTCTGCCACTTTCCATCCCTCTGAGCGGCTTCAGATTCAAACTGTTTGACTTTGACCTCGAGGTGCTCGAGCCGCGCGTCTTTTTCCGAGTTCAGATGCTCGAGATTGTTGAGTTGTTCTGCCCGACGGGACCGGAGGCGTCGCTGCTTTTCCCGATTCTTCTCCTTTTTCAGTTCGTGTTTGTCCTGTTCCGTCATCTGCGATCGAGGTCGTGAAGGCTGCACCTCGACCGACGGGCGTTCTGTCGAAGAGGGCGTCGATATGTTCGGTGTTGGTGGATTCCTGAGATACGAGTCCGTTCGACCAGAGCCATCTTCTCCGGTCGCATTGTTGGCAGACAACGAGTATACGCTGATATCGGAAGAAAGCTTTCGCTTCTTGAGATGTCCTGTATATTCGCGATCTACCGGAGTTCCACCGCTGAAAGAAGGCTGAGGAGTGGGAAGAGTGGAGATTGGATTATAGCGATAATCGTATCTTGCATGCGGAGGCGGGAGTGGAGGTGTTTGCGACTGATACATCCTGGACATATCCCCATACGAGGGAAATGTCGAGTACTGCGGGGTAGACTGGTATCGCGGAGGTTGGTCCTGCATCGGCGGGAGCCTCTCGGCATTGGGTTGAGGAGGATACATTCCACTTGGACGTCGAGTATCGTAGGCATACGGTCCAGCACCGGTCGGATAGGCGTTATGATGTGTGGTTGGCGTGTACGACATCGTCGTGCTGATCGATGATCAGTGTCGATAGCGAAAAGGCTGATACTATTCAATGTCGCTGATGGCGGGTAAAGCTAGAGCGAGATAACGACCCATTCGTAAAGGGCAAGTCGTTTGTGGCGAATGCGACGACTGGGTTGTGGATAGGAGATGTGAATATATATCGCGGGGCGACCGGGATCTGAGCTGAGCACGAAACAATGGTCGAACCGTATAGGAATAGCACTGGCCGTGTGTCCGCGTGTTGTCGAGGCCTTGCAAGGGATTCGCCATAGGTGACTGACGAGACGGTGTTGTTGACCTCGTTTGTCAGCGATGTCGATGGGTACGCAGGGCGAGCAAAAGTTAGATTGCTCTCTTCAGAAGTGCCATACTCAGTCTCACCTCGCGGTCTTTAGCCGGCTCGTCGGATCCGGAGGAAGGGGTGAGGCTTGTTTGGTGCCTTCTTCTCGTATCCGCGCATATGTTGCTGCGGAAGAAAATGCTTGGTGGTCCAGGGCAGCGCTCGGATCTTGCCACCTTGGGTCATGGGAGCATGAGGGACAAAAGATAGAAGTCGATGAGGTAGATCCACAGATCCACAGATCTACGCGCTTGTGCATCCAGCAGATCTCTTCTGCTAGCCTTCCCTGGAGACATGCCGTAGCTGAGTAATCCCGCTTGAATTGTTCCGAGGAGAAGCATCAATTTAATCGAAACAATATAGATTTCTGTTGAACCAGTCTTTCTTGTTGTGGATTAACACAAACCACGTCGTAGTGACTTTCGCTGGACGGCCCGCTCATGCCCGCTCTCTGGCCTTTTCTCTGTTGTCCTTCAGCGCTCCCATACGAGTCACGGAAGTCTGACGGAAAGAAGACGTGAGCGACCGGACGTGTCCCATTTGCCAGCATCTTCCACTGGCCACTAGCCTTCCACTGTACTGGTCGTGCGCTCCTTAGGCAGTGCCAGCTGGATTGTCCCAGCGAAAAGGTGCATACCGCCCTACCTTTTCGCCGCCCTATGCACCTTTCCGCTGCCTGCTCGTATGACAAAGGAGGTATCACATGACGGTACGCACGAGCTGAGCGGCCCCCAGAACGGCCTCTATGTCTCAAGTCTGCACAAAGGCCAGCCCTACGCAATCCCCATCAACTTTCACAGCTACGAAGCTACGAACCCTCACTTCGACCTCCTTGGGCAACCCTTCAACAGGTTGCAAACGATCTGTGGCAGCTTCGCGAAGCTAGCTTGGTGGTCCTTGTGATTCACCTTTTTAGCCCACCTTTCAGGCGGGGTACCCAGTTGGACCACCAGTAGGTAACCTCAGACATTTGTTCTGTATGTTTCGCCTCCAGCCGCTTTGGTTGACGCTCCATCGGTACCTTTACTGGTCCTCTTTGTGCCTCATACGGGCTAATCATGTGGATGTACCTTGGGACGTACGCACGACATAAATCTGTCACGCCAAGGGAAAGTGGTGAAGCAGCTGTTCAAGCCAGCGGCAGGGGTTCTACTCTTTTCATGCTATACAGTCTTTACCGCTTTGCCGGGGACATAGAGGACGGACGGAGGAATTCTATAACAATTTCCCGGAGCCGCCAGAAAGATGCCGGATTGAATGTGAGACGGACGGCCGTATTGCCGGATCCGTGGCGATATCGCTCGCGTTTGCGCGTGGGGTATATGGAAGACCAAATGTAGCAGCATATCGATGGCCATCAATGCCCACTGGCTGTTTCTTTCAGGGTAATAAGGCCGCATCTGGTTCTTGTACAATTGATGGTTTGACAGCTGGTACAGCTTCACAGGCGACTCATTTCTTGCGGAGACAGAGGGCAAGCCGTATGAAGTTGCGTGAATGCCTATAACGGCGTTTCTACAATCTACAAGAGGGACGTCTTCGCGGCGGCTACCCCAGTGCTTACCCCCAATAGCTCACCCAGCTGACCCCCTCCGTTCCTCCGTCAGCCCCCGTCTTACCCTCTCCTACCAGCTGTTATAATGCTGGTCACATTTCGCACAGATGTTGAAAGCTCTGTACAGAGCGCCTTTCCCAACCCTTTCCAAACCCCTTTCCTGAATCTTCGATGCTGCCTTTCCTCGCGCCTTACAGCACCTTACGCTCTTACGCTATTCAGTCAATTCAGTCAACTGCTTCTTTCCAGGTTCGAAGCTAGTGTTCACGGCCGCCGATACGAAGCTCGGCTGGCGACCCGCAAGGATGATTTGTGGTGCCTTGGTGCCTTCAAGAGAGCTCTTGAAGATTGGCTAATGGCGTGTTCAAGCTAGCGGATTATGACGATTTATCTATGTGCCAAATGACAACGAACAAAGGCAATACAACAGATTATACTAGACGCAACGCACCAAATGTTCACGGCTGCGCAATGGATGATACGCACACGCCATGACATTACACCGAGAAACTACCGAGACTATTCCTCTTCCTCACCCTCAAGAGCTTCGTACTTGGCTTCCTGCCTCGCTCTCCGTACCTTGACATACCACACAGACAGCACTATCAACCCAGTTGTCAACAGTGCCGCGAAACCGAGGATGGATGCGAGCCAACCCCATCTAAAAAACCAAGATGGCTCATATGGCAACAACACGTTATCGATAATGAGAACCCCGCCTCCTAGGGTCATGACACCATTCCAGGTCGAATTGATCAAGGCGTCGTCGATACCGGCCGGTTCAGCGACTGCGATGTTTGAATTTCCATGGGTCGATGGCCGAGCCCATCTCGGGGACGCTCTGCCCCAGGAAAGCAGTCTTCCAGCGTTGTGATCTTGACTGTGCCCTCGGGCATCCTTGACACCGACTATCCATTCGTCACCGACCACGTTGCGCATGATAAGGTCACCATACTTGCTCTCCGCCGCGTGAAGAGTCGGGTATACGATGTTTTCGTCCAGGGCCAACGGGTTGCCATTTTGCGGAGGTGTCGATGCAGCGGATGACAAGTCAACGGGCGTGTCGGGGTTCGATGGAATAAGATGCAGTTTCAGCAAGGAGAGAAGTGCGACCTCGTTGTTGCGGTACTCGGTGAGGTTGATCTGTGAGAACGCATGATCGGTCGGACAGAGTAGGGTGTATGCCGGGAATAGAGTGTGCGTCATGTTGCGCGCTGTCACAGAAGAGGCTGTCACATGGGCTGCAAAGCCCAACCTATCGAGATCCAAAAGCGACGGCCGCGCCCCAGTAAGCACCCAATCCATTTTGGCTCGAATCAGCAAATCCGCCATGGTACTGATTTTGGCCCCTGCAATCAGTTTCCCGATGGTGATATCGATGCTGGCAGGTAGTAGCACTCTGTCGATACTGTGTAGAGCGCCGGTCGAGGTGAGCATGTTCCCGTTCACCAACTTCGCTGGCACAAAGTCGCCATTGGCAGGAAGGAATGTCGACGTGTTTGTTAACTGATACTCGGGGCCAAACACCGTGATGGCATTGGTGATATTGGTAGGATTCGATTCATTCCTCCACGTTCTATTCAAAAAGACCTCTTCTCCTGCAACTGTGGTCAAAATACGTTGTCCAAGCGCAATGTCGTTCAGATATATGGTCTCGTCTACCATGTGATATCGAATAAGTTTCTTGAGATCGGGCTTGGCATCGGGCAACAGTAGATAGTTCATTACCAATCCGAGTTCCTCGAATGCCTTGTTTTGCGGGGCGAAATAGGTCTTGCTCGGTGCTCGTTTGACAAATTTGTCGAGACCGGCGGCAAAAGTGGATGCGACAAAGGTCGAGAGCGAGAGATCTGAAACCGCTGTCTGAATCAAGTCCGACGGAGGTTCGAGTAGAGTGCTGATCAAGAATATGATGGAGTTTCCAGTTTCAACTGCGGCCGTGGCGAGAGAATTGTCAGCTGTAGCTTCCGGCCTGTATCGCGAGTATGCTCACTCGGTTCAGCAGTCAAGACCCCATCGCCGATCTTGATATCTCCGATACTCAATACGTCCTCTCCCTTATCCCGGTGAGGGCCGACATCCACCTTGATTCGCTGTCGCCCTCCTCCAAGTCTATCGGACGCGAGTTCCGTCTCGAGCAGCAATCCATCCTTGAGATCCTTCAACGACAATTTTCCGGGCAGAATATGATACAGAAGCTGCTCTTTGAGCTCATTCGCGAAGTGATGGTCGACAGTCGGTAAAATGGTGGATTTCGGCTGGAGGGCGCGCGTGGTTTCCAAGAGCCATCCGCCACCCCATCTGTCCATTCTTTCCAGAACGTCATCTGTAGGTGCGAGGATCGTGTATGGTTGATCGGGATGCTTGGCGGTATACGTCTCGGACAGATTTGCCATACGTAACAAAGAGACGAAACGAGTCGCATTCAGGGAGAGCAGCAGCTTTTCGGGCGAATTGAGTAATTTAAAGTCGTCTGGCAATAGCAGGTTGTCGATTACGTGAACGACACCGTTGCTTGCGAATATATCGGGTGTGATGACAGGCGTTCCGTTGACTTGCAACTCCCCGGCTTTCATCTGAACTTCAAGGGGATCCGCATCGATATCTAGTACTAAGAGATCGAAAGAGAGGGGCATTAGTTCCGTAAAGTGACAAAGGCAAAACTTTTTGTCGACTAACCACGAGTAGCGTTCGATTTACCACCCTTGCCACGCTTCCCCTCGAACGAACTCCGCCAACCAACCACTCCCTTAACCTGCTTGACATCCCGACTCTTGCCTTCCTCTGCAGTACTAACCAAGTGATGAGCGAGCACACGTCTGATGCCCTCGAACCCCCATTCGGATTCCAGGTACTTCAATTCAAGATGATCAAACCTTTTCCGGAAAGCGTCGTCCGACGGCGCAAACAAGGTGAGGTGGCGCGATTGGCTGAATGATGGGAGACTCGGGTCGGAGGTGAGGGAAAGGGGGGATTCGTCGCCCAATAGGCGAGAGAGGTAGGAGAGTTCCGACTCGTTAGACACGACTCGAGCTAGAGATGCAAGTCAGCATCTATCACACGGTGCGAATCCTGAAAAACAAGGCTCACCCAACGTTAACGGCGGCTCCAAAACCCGCTGGATACCGATAACGACACCATTGGATGCATGTCTGACAATACCATCTTGCTTTCCAGCCAGCATGATCTCCGACTCTCCAGCTGGCGGGTTGTTCTGTCCTTGCTTCTTCACTGGCCAACCCTCCCATATGCTCGATCCCCCTTGACCACCAGCGTCGCATTCCACGCCACTTGGCTGTCCATCGACGTATCGAACCCTCAGTTGCTGACCTTCCCCGCCGAGATTTCCATCCCCACCTTGCGGCAGCCACGGCGAGCCTGTTGGGGGTTTACGAGGCGAGGGAGACATCATCGGCCGTCCTGGGAACAGCAAAGTCGTTTCCGTGGTGACGTAAGATTTGGCTGAACCGTTGACTTGTAAGGAGGCTTCGTGAAGGGTATAGTTGAGGACGTGGTAAAGGAGGTGTTGCCGAAGTCCAAAGAGAATGTTGTCCGCTACGTCTGATTGAACATCCTTGGCTAACAGGTCCTGAAACGCATCGCCCTGCGCTTCGCCCCAAGCGGACCAAGCTTCATCGGTCGGAGCGAATATCGTACTGCCTTGAATGAGATTGAGCGTGGGAATAAGCTTGGTCCGCTGAAGCAGATGAAGGAACGTAGAATGGTTCGGTGATGAGGATAATATATCGATGGTCGTGATCGCCTGTGGATGTATCGTGCTGTCTAGATGCTGCAGCGGTTGTTCCAAAGCGTCCGGGTCAAGCTGAAAGGGCTCCTGCCTTGCTTGCCCCGAAGGCAGGAGCAGCAGTATGGCGGCTATACACAACTTCATGGCGGAGTGTGTGCCGGTTCATGCATCTTGGTACGACGTTATGAGGTCGGTATGAGCGATGGACTGACAGCCACCAAAGGCTGATGACAGGATGATGGATCGCCTTCCCGGCTGGCTCCGGAGCTTCCTCGATTCCGGCCGCCGAAAATCGTTCGCGTTCCTCCCTTTGGTCCCTTTCGTTTCCTTATCAGCGGACTTCCAGCTTGTCAAGTTCACCACGGCAAGGCTCTTCAACAAGCTGTCGCGGTCGACAGCTGTTTCCTTACAACTTGCTTGATGATGCCTCGGCTGAAATGGTATTGCCAGAGTCCTAGTGTAGTCAAGCCGGGGAAGGCGTTTCTTAAATCTGCAATACATTAACGTGTGCTCAACCTGTCGCAGCTGCTCCCTCATGGTCCAGACACGACTTGCCAAGAGGGCGATCAGAATAGGAAAGCGAGTCATCATCATCAAGACAGTTCAATCATACGCAGCTACGAAATAGTGACAACACGGGATCTCGAAACCCCGAGCCCATCCTTTTTGATGAACCGCGCCCCCGAAAGAGTAGGCGGGCCCAATGTCTAGCTATCGATCGTGATTGACCTAATCGTTCCGACAGACAACTCATGAAGAGAGAGGTGACCGAGTCCGAGAGAGATTGGCGATGGTGGTCATCGTTTACTTCTTCTTGGCTTCCTCCTCGGCAGCCTTCTGTATACGCCATAAGACAAGTGCAGATGATGAGCGGGGGTACTATGTATAGACGGAAGGGGAAACGTACGGCATCGGCCCTCTTCTTTCGCTGACCAGCGTTCCTCTGGTCGGCTCGGGCAGTTCGCAACGTCATGAAGGCCTTGAACTCCTTTTCTTCCGAAGTGATAGCTCGCGGCTCTTCGGCGACGTAAGAAGCGGGGATAGCGATCTGCTGTCGGGTGGTGGAGGCGTTCAACTCTTCGGTCTGCGGTCGTAAACAGAATTGTCAGCCAACGTCGCACCACCCCACCACCACACCACACTCACGGAAGAGTCTCCCTTCGTGACCTTGCCAGCCTTCTTGGGGAAGACGATAAGTCGGCTCTGGTACTCCTGCAACCTAGCAACATTGACCTTTTCGCTCTCCTCGGATCGCGCCTTCCTCCTGTGGTCGACGACGATACCCAAACCCTTTGCCGCCTTTCGGGCAATACCGGCTTGCTTGATCTCGGACAAGGTGAATCCTCGACCGAGCCTGACCTTTGTGTTGTATCGGATCGTGGGGGCTCGGACGGCAGGTCGGAGGAGCTGGAGGGGTCGGACACCGAGGTTCAAGGCCTTGGTTTGTCGGGCGACCCTTCTCCTGTGCTTTCGGCCGGGCTGGTCGAACCAGGTCTTGACCCGTTCCTGTGGGACAGAGGGCACTTAGCGTCTGCGCGAGGCCTCGAAGCACTTCGAGCTGGTCTGCATTCCGTCCTCCCGATTCCCTCAAGTCTCCTCCAGTATCCTTCATCCTCCTTGAACCCTGTTCCCGCCCGATATGCCAGACCAGCTCGACCCTTTCCTACATCCGATACGTACTTGCCAGTTCTTTCGGAAGTTACCGCACTTGGCGAGGGTGTTGTTGTGCTTGACCATCTGAGCAGGACGAAACGACGATCAGATACGTCCAAACAATACGCTTTTCCAAATGCAAGAGCAGTCTCTCACCTTGAAGAATTGACGTCGAGGTCGAACTGGATCCCTTGGCTCGTCCTACTGCACCTGGGAAATACGACCGCGATGAGATCAGTTGGCTCGAGGTTGTCAATCTCCGTTGGCGGGAACGACGACGTCAGAGCCGTCCGCCGCCAGCCAAACAGCCGCCGCCAGGCCCTGGGCGTGCGCACTGCTTGGCCGGATGGAGTGCCAGCGAGGAAAAAGCGCCGGCAATGGATGAAGCGCGCGAGTTGTGGTGTATTCTCCCAGTAAGCACCAAGTGGATCAAATACAGAGCAAGGCAATACTTTTGTTGACTCTCTGACTCCGTCTCTCCAGCTTCTGCCCAAATGCAAATCCGCCGGCCGCCGGCCGTCCATCTGGCGACGAATGATGTAATCACTCCACAGCTCACCTTTACCTACCCCGACCTCGTGTCCGACTCCATCGCGAATTCACATCCATTGCCCTGCACGCCATCATGCAGCTCTCCCACGCCTCTGTCAATCTCCCCCGGCTAGTAAAGGGGCTCGAGACCCGTTCCACCAGGTTGGACCAGGAAGGCTGGGCTCAAGTCCGCAGCGGACAAGCTGTACGTTCGTCTCCACTGCGTGACTGCAGGTTTCTGATATCCTGGCGGTGGCATAGACTATCGAATATGCTCGAGGGTTGTTGAAGCTCGTAAGAGAGGAGAATGTGGTGTATGTGCGCATTCTGCGAGATCCTGGATTCGGCAGCTAACGTCATTCCGCTAAGGCCGATCGGAAAGGTCAATACTTTGGAGAGGGATTTGAACAACGTTGCAAGGGCGTTTGATGAAGCGGCAAAGGTACGTCGTACCGTCCAACCAGACAAGTCAGAATCTAACCTCCCCTTCCGCGCAGAGAAAACCAATCCCCTCAAGCTCGACATCCAGCACTCTACCGTCTCTACCACCCATCCCAATGCCCAGAACCCTAACCCAACCACCAACCCCTACTCCAGAATCCCCCACCACCACATTCTCCAACACCAACACACAACCACCACCACGCCTCCCAATCCGGGAAGCCAGCATCTCACTCCCAGCTTTGACTTCCCGCGAAAGCTTCCTCGCCGACAAAGAAGACGAGGCGCTCCTCCCCCTCCGACCGACGGATGAGCCCGATGCACGGACAGAGCTTCTCGGTGGTGCCGGGAGGGGACTGCGTGGGGCTGCGCAGTTGCATGATGAGTTGGGGGGACAGCTTGCAGAGGTATGTTCCGTCCCGTCGTGCGCGGTGTTGGTCCGGGGATGCTGATTGCCAGGATGTGTAGATGTCTCATCAGTTGAAGTTGAATGCCGTGCATTTCTCGAGGTCGTTGGAGGATGAAAAGGGGTTGTTGGAAACGTCGACCGAGATTCTCTCTCGTGAGTGTTCACTAGATCCCTGTCTCTGCTTCATCTGAAACCTGCCTTCCAACGTGTTTAGGGAATTTGGACCGCACCCAAGTCTCGAAGAAGACTTTGGATAGCGTGCGGAAGAAGACGGGCGGGACGACGTGGTTGACGATGATTTCCATCCTCGTGGTCATGATTGCGTTCGTATGGACGTATCTGCTGATACGGTTTACGTGATGGGTGGGGCGAGAGAGAGAGACGGTTAACTGTAGACTTTGCATGTTGCTATGGTTGTATTGATGCGACGGCTTGTATGATGTCCGAATTACCATGATCTAGCGATCAAATCCGTCAGCGAGGGTAAAATCAAACGCCAAATATGACATAATCTATGGATACTTGATCTATCATCTCCAGTCATCCGCAACACACGCTACTGAACGACAGCTATCCTCTTCCCCACTTGCACCACCATCTCCATCCCCCTCTCCGACGTCTGAATCAAATCATCATCAAACCTCGCGCCACACACCGCCCGCGTAGGAAACACACAAATCACGGTCGAACCACCGTATGCAAACCATCCGATCTCTGCGCCCTTTTGGACACTTTCCCCTGGCTTCTTGGACCATCCGATACTTCCCACGAGCATGGCTGTCGGGCAGATGAACAAGAGCGTTAGCGATGTGGGGAGGGGCGCGAGGGGGCAGGGGCGGGGGGGGACTTGCCTCCTATGGCGACGATTGCGACGGGGACGGCTTCCCGCCCTGGTCCGAGGTTCGCGTGGAGGAGCATGACGGATCGTTTGTTCTTGGTGAACACGTTGAGGTCTGTTCGGAGGAACAGATTAGCGTTGCCGGCTGAGAAACTCTAGGGTTTCACGGTGCGGACTCGCCTTCGTTGACCGCTTGTGGGTTGACCGCTGACCACGCAAACGGTTACTGAGAGTACCGGATGCTTGACAAACTATTCACTTACTATAAAGTTCACCTAAGCGATACCAGATCATGAATCAGCATCGATGTGCACTCGCTACACAACCACAAGCCCAGCCCGACTCACCATCGATATCCTTCACAGACTGCACCACACCCTCCACCGGTGAATGGAACCGATGATAATCCTTCTCCCACACCCGAATCAGCCCCAAGCTCTAATCCACAGACGACGATTTTGCGCACCTGAGGAGCAAGTCTCGCGATGCACATCATACACCCGCTATCCTTCTGGAGCGCATCAAACCGCTCATCATGGCCCAACAACTCCGGGATGCTAAACTGTCGGCCCTTGATCCTGCGTATCAGAAGGGGCAATCAGTGATCCGGGTTAATCCTCAAGCGGACATCAAGCGGACTGACCAGAACTGCTTGGCAGTTTCTACGGATTCAAAGACTGTCATCCGGCAGTCTGCGGGGGAGACGACGGTTCGTGCGTCCGCTTGGTCGTCGATCGGTCTGGCAGAGGCTTTCAACCTCCGAGCAAAGAACGAGTTGAAAGTCTGTCCCCCCGGAATGCGGTTAGATCATGGGGTGCGTCTCGTGAACGGTGTTGGGCCTCACGTACAGGGTATTGCATGAGATCCTCGATCAAGAGCTCGTTGAGGGGTAGGTTGTAGGTCGCGATGAATGACTTGATATGCGGTAACACCTCTGGTCCTTCCTTGTCGTACATTTGCCCCTCTACATCACCCCCGCACGCGATGGTCAGCTCCGTTCGAACGAGGTGCCGAAAGACTCACGTTTGATGCTTTGTGCGCGGAGGAGGTCTTCTACCCTGTCGTACGAGATCAGTTCTTTGCCTTCGCAGAATAGCAGGTGCATTCCGACTCGGACGTCTGTCGGGCGGTGTTAGCGGTGTTGTGGAGGATCGGGGAGAGGGACTTGCAAAGCGGCATGCTTTCGAACACTTTCTTTCCTGATTTTCTGTCAATTACGTAGTTTCCTGTGAAATGCGTTTACTTTTCGTGAAACGGGTGCGGGAGGACGATCCGAGTTGGGAATCTCACCCATATGTTCGTATGCGAACAACTGGAAAGGACGCCGGTGTTAGTCGCCGAAAAGACGAGTTCGCAAGCGCATACCTTGTCAACTGTCTCTGGAGATGGCCATAACCTAGCAATCCACCGGCGGGACTGATTATGCCCCGTGGTATGGATGGCATCCGCATAGGGAGCCGAAGCTATTGCATACAAGGCTCAGCAGACATCGTAACGATCCGTCCTGCGCACTCACGAGCTTCCTGGTCAGCATGTCCTCCTGGAGCCTGTGAGCCGTCTACCAAGCTGACGAGGGAAGCTTCGAGGTACTTTGCAGCTCCCAACGGGATCGTCTTCACGAAGCCTGGATTGTTGGACATTGTTTCTGGGGATGGCGATGAGGACGTTGACGCTGGAGGAGTGGTACCGCTGGTCATGGCCGTGATATCCAGATCAAGGTTGGAGAGACGAGTGACGACGTCCGAATCAGAAATAGACGCCGCAGTCCGAAGAGATGCCGGGCGCGGGGCCCCGCGATTCCCTTCATGTGCCAGGGCGGAATGAAGGAAGATGAAACCGAAAGGAGCAAGAAAGGACAATAGTGTTTGGCAGTCAGCGAAGTCGGTGAAACAATAGGACGATGCAGGGTATGCCAGTCGCCAGTCGCCTTTGTTCAGTCCACGGCAGTCCAAGGATTCCTTGCGCCAGCTCTTTCCTCGTGGCGGGGTTGTCTGCCACAGCTACTAGATCTGCCAGCCTTCCTCTCAGCCAGCGTCGTCGACCATCCTCCAACAACTCACTGCACCATGCCTGCCCGACCCGCCCATCTGCACAAGAAACGTCGTCCGGTATCCATCATCTCCTCGCGCGAATCCTCACTCTCACCGTCCCCATACCTTCCGCCAGCACTCGCACCGAACATCACTTGGGGAAGCAACAAGGCCTATCTGCCGTACTACGCCCAGGAGCATACGCGACCGGTTTCCGATGCTCAACAGTGGGCAAAGGAGGGACAAGGATATCGGACGATTCCTGCTGAACTGTATGGCGTGCCTGTGTTGGCGGATCAGGTGGATTTTGACGGGGACCGCGAACCGTCGAGTGTGGGTCACCAGCCGTATTTGAAGAGGATCTTTCGAAAGGGTTCAAAGAGCGAGCAGTCGCTTCGTTTGATCGATTCAGCAGCTTCGTATCCGGCGGACCTCGTCGGGATGGACACGGAAGAAACGCAAGACCTTGCAGAGCAAGCTCGACATAACCAAAGCCATCCACACGCAACGAACGCCCCTCGGAGACACCTTCACCATCACAAGTCAAAGAAATCCGTATCTTGGGACCCAAAGCTAGAATCTACCACAACCGCCTCATCTACCGCTTCTCAAGCACACGCCTCAAGCTCGACGGTACACCTCATCCCGTCAGACGTCTCTGCACGATCAGAAAGATCCGATAAAACAATCTGGCCATTCATCCGGAAACCAAGATCCCTTTCCGAAGCACGTGCAAACGTTCCTCCACCCTCCAGTCCCGCCCAGACGGACGAGGAACCACGAACACTACCACTGCCCACAGGGTTCGAATTCACACCCCGGATCTACGTCCCCCTCTGGCGCCCGACGGAATCACCCGAACCTACCCAGCAAATGGAATTACCGACGACACCCCAACGCACCCCGACGCGACATCGCCGGACGTTGTCGATCTGCCAGTCGCCTTCCATTACGTACACGGCGTCGTCGTCGATATCGTACCCCCCGGCATTCTCGGCCCCGCCAGGCTCCCCGTCGCCTTCTCGTCCTTTAATGTCGTCCGCATGGCCAGTACTCCCGCCGTTCGGGGGCGCAAAGGTGTATACTCCGCCATCGCCATCTGAACACTCGATAGCGTCCCTCGCGCAGCAGCACGAGTATCAGGCCGATGTGGGGCGTACAGCGGGCAAGTGGAAGGGGGTTGATTTTGCGGGTGGGGAGGTTGGGTCCTCGCCGAGTCGGACTTTTAGGTATGCGGCCGAGGATTGGTTGCGTACCCAATAGAGGTGGGACGGGAGGGAATTCGACATGCAAGGATGATGTAGTGCACTGGTTGTAATACATACATGAGTTCCAAAGTTCCCAAGAGATCTATTCCCGTATTTTGTCACATCTATTGTTCAGTGTTGCCAGTCGGGGAAGCCTGAGTGAGCGCCTGGTGGACGCGAAGGAACCCCTCCAAAGCGTTCAGTTCGTCCTTGATAGTCTGCGTAATACTGTCCGTTTCCTGCGTTCATAAAAGAAGGTCCGTCCGGATTCCCTCGGTAGCCATGTTGCTGGGCCAGAGGTGGCTGACAAAATTGTGGATTCGTCTGAGCCGGGTAGTTTGGCAAGAATGGTTGGTCTGTAGGTCGTAAAGGTGTCATGGGGAAATTTTGGTCCGTATTCGAGTACTGCTGAAAGTGTGGCGGAGGATGAAGGTGGGACGGGTACGATTGGTAGCCGTTTGATGGATACGCGTCAAGCGGTCCGTACGAATGAGAGATTGGTGGGCTTGATGCTGGTATGCCGTGATTCACTTGGGAATCAATCGTACCGAGCTCTGCTCGCATATGATTCATTTCAAACGGCGGACGGGCCAAAACGGAAGTATTGTACGCAACCTGCATCCTCGGTGGTGCGTTCATCCAATGCGAATTGTACGTATAAGGTGATGGTTGCGCGTGCTCTCCCGAATGCGTCCAGGATGTGGCAGGAGGCGGAACTTGCGTTCGTGGTGGTCTGAATGAACCCTGTCGACGGTCGGGATATCCCAAGTCTCCACGATTCGGTGGGCCTCCCGGCCTGGAGCGGGGTGGCAATGTGGTCGTAGAGTTCATAGAGCTGGACCTATCCCCGCGGATCGGCGACTTTGGTCTGATAGCCTCAATCTCTGCGGATTCACGTCCGATGATGTGAGCACTTGTACTGGAGTGGCGAGCAGCAACTTACCGTCCACCTGTGGAAGCACGTTCCGGCCTAATGGATCCACCGCGTTCTGAAGTATTGTATTGAACTTTTCCGGAGTATAGTCTAGCACCTGACTTGCGTTCCCTCCCCCGACGGGTCGGCCGCTCACGTCATCCTCGCCGAGTGTGACCCAGCCTCTTCTAGCTTTTGATCTCGGCCCAAACAGTTCCAGACGTCGTGTCCCGAGGCAGAAATGCTCGATAATAGAGTACAGCTGCGGAGGGAAGCGCGGTGCCGTTTCGTCTGCGGGGACAGGTCGGCATTGGAATTCCTAGGTAGTTGACCAGAGCTTACCTTTTTCATCCCTTTCCCATACCATGACGTCTGTATCTACGGATCGCATTGAGCGTTAGTCGAGGTGCCAAGTCCAATACCATGGTACGCACCAACGTTGCAATGCACAAACCAATTATCCGTCTTCCGTCTCACTGTGCCGCGAATCCCCATCAAACAGTGTTCCTTCTGGCTAACCATGATATTCTTGGGTCGATCCCCATCATCCCTTCTGCCTTCCCTCATCCAACGCTCCACATCCGACCCCTCGAGGTCCTTTTCCTCCTCTGCAGGTCCTCTCGACGGCTTTATCGCCTTTCTATTCGGCTTGACCCATATAATCTCCTCACACCGTCTAAATCCCCATCTCAACAATGCTTCACGACCTCTCTCCAACCCATCTCCGGCCGCGTCTCCAACCCAAAGAAACACAAATGACGGATCGGCGCTGATCAGCCGGATCGGAATGGATGTGATTTTAGCCCAGTCGTATGATGGTGGTGGATCGATCAGGATGACGTCGAATGGAATCGGAAGGTGTGTCGTGAGAGACATCAATGGGTCGTTGACTGGGTCGAACGTCTTGTGAAGGGCTGAATGCGCGAGTTTGGAAACTTGTTCCTGCTTGAGTTGCATCAGGTGATGAAGCTTGGGATATCTGGGTGTATTATTCGTCAATGTTAGGGTTCAAATAAGGTTCGCTCGTAACCCACTCTTTGCACGTCTCTTCCGGTTCCACACCCTTGATATGATTCCCGCCCCATTCCCCACTCGTCGCATACCGCAACGCAAGATCATTCCGTATCGTCTGTTCCTCTTTATGGAAATTTACCAGCCTCTCCAACGCAGCTTCGTTCACCGGATTCGACTCTCCCTCGGAAGTTCGAGTCGTCGAGCGTGACAACGAAGCATCCTGCGACGAAGAAGCATACCGGGGGTAGTTTGGGCGGTTCCGGAACCCATGGTTTCCCATCGAGTAGGGCGGTCTTGCTTGTCCGGACGTCGGTTGCTGTCCCTGCGCATCGGGAGGGCGCACGCCGAACCCCATGGGCGGTCGAGGACCAGCAGGTTGGAAACGAGGTCTGTTTGCGTTCATGACATGGTGGTCCTGTCCGATATTCCGGAGCTAGTTTGAGTGGCGTATGTCTGCGATGTTGATCGAACACACAAGTCCTCCGTCCCAGGCATGAGAAGCCTTGTGACCTGATTATCGCTGGATATGACGTAGAAGCTGAATTTTCTGTTTGTTTACAAAGTGTCTCATCGGAATCTCGCAACCTCTTCTTCTTCTTGGCTCCTTCTTCTTCATCTCCTGCTCTGTTTCTGTAGAAAGGCTCTTATCAGTCGGTCAGGCAGGACCTAGGTATACCCTCTGCCTTGCCATTCATACCCATCAATACCCAGACCTCCAATCCAGCAGGAACAGCTGATACCTATAAGCACCATGGACGTCGTTACGACCCTTGTCAAGTCTTCGTTTAGCTGGAAGGACGTGATTCAAAGCGCAGGATCCGCCACCAAAGCCTCTGTCTCTGTCTTACTTGTGCTTCTCTACGGATTCCTCTCCAGAAGGTACAAGTATTTGTCGCAGGAGGCAGAAGATGTGAGCACGTTCCGGCTGCAACCCCATGTCCCATCTGACTGGTCCTGCGACAACGACGTAGCAAATCTCTAGCCTTTGCGTGACGTTCTTCTTGCCCTCTCTCTTGTTCAGTGAAATTGGCCCTTTGGCAACTCCAAAGAACCTCGCATCGTGTGAGTAACCTATAGCGGACCATTGTGCAAATGCGACTGAGACTGGACATCTTCCGCCACAGACTGGATCATCATCGTCGTGTCCTTGATATTCCAGTTCCTGTCACTCGTGTTTGGGTTTATAGGATGGAAGCTGTTCAAGATGCCCCAATGGATAGTGTGAGCACATTCTCTCCATTGCTGTCAAGCGGGATGCTAAATTCTCGCCCGACGAGAAAGGCCCTGCGTGGTATTCAACAACGTATGTTTGGCCTGACCGATTCCTGCTGGGTGCGATTTGAGATGTCACTCACCCTTCTAATCTATAGGCCACGTCCCTTCCTCTGCTATTGCTAGAATCCCTGGGAAATACCGGAACCCTCAAGCAACTCATGCGGGATGGTGAATCGATAGACGAAGTTCTGGATCGGGGGAGGGTGGGTAGTGTGTTCTGCGTCAAGTGTACGAACAATGATGACTGACAGCCGATGCAGGTCTATTTGTTGATCAACGCACTCGTCTGCAACCTTACTCGGTAGGTGGAAGCGGTTCTCTTCCCCGATAGCAGAGGCTGATTTCTTTGCTACGGTAGATTTGCTTTCGGGCCCTGTGAGCGCGTACTGGCAAACACTCGACCCACTTTCACTTACTGTCTTCCTTCCAGTCCTCTTGCAACAAGATACGAGCTTTAACTGGTCGTACTTGGAATTTTCCAACCCTAAACAAAAGCTAAAGGAAGTAAAAGATCAACTACCCGGTGTCGATCAGCTGCCCAACATGTTCAACAACCCCGACCAAGGAGAATACCCCAACGTCGCGCCATATCCGTCAACTTCCGACAATGAAACCCAGCCACTGCTCACGAATCAACGAGCCAATCGCGTTTCCAACAAGTTTCGTGGCACACTCATCGCAGCATGGAACAAGGTCAGCGAATACCTCAACCCACCGATGATCGGAGGCAGTGTCGCCATTATTCTCGGCCTTATCCCATTCATGCGCCACGCCTTGTTCGACGACACTGGCTATCTCTCCCCTATCGCGGAATCCATCAAAAATCTCGGTAAACTGTATACCGTTCTGCAAATGTTTGTGCTCGGCGCGCATCTGTACAGCAAGCAGGGTGGGCGACCTGCGTTCTGGCCGATGCTTTACTTGTTTGTGGTTCGGTTCGGGGTGATGACCGTTTTGGGTTGTGGTGCCGTGTATGGCATGAGGCAATGGATTGGGTCCGCCGTCAGGGAGGATCCGGTGCTGGTGAGCTCTTGCAAGCTTTTGGACGAGTCTGTATCGCGACTGACACGATCTTCTTCAGGACTTTATCCTCATCTTGATTCCGGTTGGACCTCCGGCATTGACACTTGCTGCCGTGAGTGCCGACAGCGCCATCCGGTCCCTGAGGCTAATCTTTTCCGGCCGAATGTCAGATCGTGGAAATGTCCGATGCAGGCCAAGAAACGCAATCTGCAGTGGCAAAAACGATTCTCATCTCGTATATCCTTACACCAGTCATTTCCCTTTCGGTTTCTGCCGCCCTTACCACAGTCAAGCTCCTTTACTGAGCGAGAAGAACGGGCTTGCCTCAAATATCCCCTCCACACTTATCAGAAAGTCTTCCATAGTATTTCGAATATACGGTCGCCAGGACCCTGAGCATACATGACGTACAATTATCACATGATACAACACTTAAACACTGTAGCAAATAGAGTCATGTAACAACGATCGTTGCCAAAAACATGTCGTCTACAAATCGTTTCTCCTCACTTCAGACAGCCGCAACGGCTTACAACACGTAACGGAAGCCGAGATCCTCGATATCAGTCCTGTTATCCTCCTTCGATGCGAGTCCGGGTTCCGCCTCCGCGACTCCCTCCGACCACAGCCTGTCACGTCTGGCGTTTTCCCTTGCGCACAGTTGTCGATAGGCAATCTGCGCGACGATAAAGACGCAGTACATGGAGATGATGGTGTTCATCGCCGTGGGATACAGCGGCGCCTCGGTCGCTCTAAACAGTTGGGGAACGATGATGGAGCCGACGGCGTAACTGGGAAGAAGCATCAAGATAAGTTCCAGGGATGTCCAAAATCTGCCATGTGCTGACTTACCCGATGAAATCTTATGGACAGAGAGATAGGTAGAATCACAAACGAACATCAATGTGTTGGAATTCAGTTTCTGCACGTATGATTAAGTGCCACTCGAAACTCACAGATAATTGACATCATTGATTTCCTGGTATGACCTTTGCTGTTGCTTGCGATCAGAGACATGTTGATAACGAAGACACTACTGTTCGCAGTTGCCATCCAATCTGCACACGGAAAATCGAGAATGGTGAAGGGCATGTTAGCTTGTTCATCAACGCCCGGCACAGCAACTTACAACCACCGACCAGACCCCAGCTATTGTCATAAGGGAGTTTCTTCAAGATAATCACGCCAGTAAGAGGAACGAGGAGCAGGAGAGTTTGGACGACACCCCTCTGGTTTGGGAAGATTTTACAGGCGATGACGCCAATCTATCGGCGATGCGCCTGCGTTAGCTTTCCTACCTCGCTTGTTCACATGAAAGACTCACCCAGATGGTGGTGAACTGGATGGCTGGACCTGGCAAGCCGATAAGAATGGTCTTGAAGCGATCAAAGCCCAGTCCAGAAATGACCAAGGAGCCGAAGCTTGTTGCGCCCAGAAAGTATACCGTCAGCAGTGCGACCAAGTTGGCAAGAGGTTCGGCATCACTTACACTACTACGGAAGTGATGGTGATCATGAGTGCCCACAGGAAGATCTAGACCAGCAGAGATGTAAGAAACTGTTTCAACATTCCCTCTGAGTCGCATGTGCTCACGAGCCAGAACTTGACGTCTTTCAGTGTGGCGATGGCTTGATCCCATTGGAATTTCTCATGTTGAGCAGACTAGGACAGGTGCGATGGTAAGTGATTGGAAAAGTGGCTTCCACGGGCGCGGTGTCGTACAGCGTGTTCTTGCGCAACCCGTTGCTGCGCCACGACTCGTTCTTCTTTGGTAAGGAACCAAGCAGTTCCCGGAGAAACGGGAATAATCAACATGAAGACACCACCGAGGAGGATCGTAATCTAAAGATTGAAACGAAAACGCCATCTCAGTACAGTACCTTCCGAATCTCTTGTGAAAAACGTACACCTCCTGCCAGTAAGAACGAGATTCTCCAACCGTCGATAGCGGCATGCGTGATGGAGCCGCATCCGTACAGCAGCAAGCCTCCTAGACACCCAAGATAGGCCAGTAAGTGCTTGGAACCTGTTTTATAAATCGAACAAGGTTTACTGACCTGCGACTTGCGCAAATGCATTCATGGAAACAAAGCAAGCAAGCCTGTCATGGATAGACGAGGTTCAACTCAGTACTAGGACTTTCGAAAGCGCGGTCAACGAATCTTCTCACCGAAGGGGATGTTCTTTCTTCCTCCAGAATAGACTGGTCATGATCACGAAAGCGGGAGATACAGCACCTTCAGAGGCACCGAGCTGTTGAACGCGAATCAGCGTTGACCCTGGTTGAACGGCGAGTAGACACACTCACGAAGAAGCGTCCAATCATCAATCCGGTAAAGTTTTTGGTCGCAGCAAGGGTCATCATGACGGTACCCCACACCAGAATCGTCACGCCGACAAATTTCTTGATGGGAAATCGCTGAAGCGTGTACATATAAATGTCAATACCCGCTCTTACATACATGCCATGTCGTGCGCCTGTCTTTGACTCACATGCAGCAAGTACACTGCCGGGTATTCAAAGAAGAATTGCCCAAAGTCTATTTGTGCAAAGCGGTCAGGTGGCTAGGCATCTTGCAATTCATGGCAAAGGACTCACAGAAGATGCTGTTGCACCAAGAATAATCCTGACCTTGAAGTTTCAGATCGGTTTTCATTCCAAAGATAACGGCGTAGCTCAGAGCGATCTGTCGTGAACGATTCCACCTTGAGTATCATACACAACCATGGGACCAACTCCTCGTCACTTACCTTGTCGAGATATTGAAACATGAAGATGAATCCGAAAATGGGGAGTATGACCATGTCAATCTTGCGCCTAACCCGCCGTTCCATGACAGGGTCGATCTCGATAGGCTCGATTGTGGGTTCCAAGACGGAGCCATCTTTGTGGCCTAGTGGTAGGTCATAAACAGTCTTCTCGTCTGAGGGTGATTGAGTCAGGCTGGTCATGTCGGATACAGGCTGTTGGCACTGGGTGGCGGTAGATTTAGTTCAAGCGGAAGCCAAGTAGCGACAGGACCTGGAGCCCGTTCTCGAGTTTATATCTCCCAGAGGGTCGGTAAGTCTGCTGTGTTGAGTCACTTCTGTGTCTCGTAGGGAAGCAGCAGACGCCGCCAGGTATTCCCCGACCTCAAAGCTATTCGGGACGATGATGATGTTTTGTCGTGGGGCTCAGCGAATGTGGGACGGACTGCGGAGAAGACCTTCGATATGCCTATCTGAGCACGCCGAAGCGACCCCAGTTATCTTGAGCGGCCAACTGTTGCGCACCTGTCAAGAAGACATGTATGAGTCAACAAATCGATCTCCTAGTAGTATGCTAACCCAGGAGAGGTCCAGGTCGCCCTTGACTCGTCATCGGCCAACAAGTTACCAAGTGTCAAATTCTGGGCTTTGCCGCCTTTACGGGCGGTAGTTGACGCAAAGTAGTTGGATAAGGGGTCGATGAAGCTTTCTGTGAATCCAGATAACTTACAAGCGAGCATGTGTGAAGATTCAGCCCAAACTCGACTCCACCTTTGAGTCCTGGTCGAGGACCGAGGTCTGATAATCTCGGGGTCAGGCAAGGGAAGCCGGACGATGAAGGTGAGGTGTCGGAATTGCAGCGGTCCGAGTCCCGCAGGGGTATTGCTCGTTTATTGCATATTCCTGTGCAGCAGACTAAGGGCTGGTCTGGTCATATGACAACGGACAATGGCAGGAACATCGTCTCTTACAGTACAGCTACAAAAGTACTTGACTAGTTGCTCCAGCGATCGGCCAAGACGTCGAGCAGGGCAGAAAGGCAGAAACGTCGTATCGGGGTCGCGGAATGTTGTCAAAGCAACAGGCCTCTTGAGAGATCCTAACCTTCGCAGATGCAGCAACTCGCTTGATTCGAATTGATGAATCGAGCACGAGTCTATCAGGCTGTCTATCTGTCTATCAGTTATCAGTCACTGCGCCGGGCGCACTCGGATAAGGCCGAAGTCAACGAGCGATATCAATCATGCAGCCATGACGAATCCATAGCATGCAGCCCACATGTGCTTCCCAATTTTCGTGCGGCAATATCCCCCATCGTGCACGGGCCTCTCCCGCAGAAGGACAGGGCAATACTGCTGAAGATCGAGTTGGCCGATATTGCCTTGCACCTGCAAAGCCAGATTTTCTTCGGAGGCTAACAAATGACGAAATCAGGCGGTATGCTGAGCGAAGTTAACTGGCATATATAATCCAAGCTCAGTGACACTGCGGTATGTGAGTGGCGCTTCGCTCCCATTCCTGTCACAAGCACCCTTGCTAATTGTAGACTTGGCCTACTACTCCTTCCTGAAGACTTTATGGGTGGAGCACCTTTTACTACGAACATGAGCCACGAAGAGCAGCCAAGGACAAGACCGTATCCTGGACCGGAGAAGACAAGGGACTCTCTGTAAGCCGATCGAAGAAAGGTTCTACACTCCTCGTTCTCACTCCGGCTTCCTATTAGGCTGTCGAAACTAGCGATCAAACCATGGGTCAGATCCGCGCCAGAAGGTGTAATATTCAGCAACGTGTGTGTAGTGGATCCAGCCAATTCTGCCTTGCTGCAAGGACTACAGACAGTGGTCGTAAAGGATGGCAGGATCTACGCCGTCGAATCAAGAGAGTCGAAGGTGATTTCCAACGATAGCCGGCTCGCCAAATTACCTGTAGTAGATCTGAAAGGGGCTTATATCTGCCCGTAAGTCTTTTGTACCCTTCCTGGACTCTATTCCTTAGCATCGGGCGTATTGACATTTGCGACTGTAGAGGATTGATAGATTGCCACGTACATGTCACCGCCGTGCCAGGCGTGAAAACTATGTCTGAAGCGGTTCGTATACCAGAGGAAGTTGTACATTACCGATCGAGCTACGTGTTGAAAGGTAAGCAACCGCGCAGGGCAGAACCACTCCCCGATAACTGAACCTGTTTCACGTGCTCCTAGAAATGCTTCTGAGAGGATTCACCACCGTGCGAGACACTGGTAAGTGCCTGTTAGGTTTGAACCATGATCAGCACGCTCATGCAACGCATCGGGAATTTCCCAGGTGGCGCAACCAAACCCTTAGCCCTCGCAATCTCTGAAGGCCTAATCCTTGGTCCGCGACTGATCCAATGCGGGAAAGCCATCTCTCAGACTGGAGGACATGGGGACTTCTCCCCTGGCATTTCTGGAGGATCCGGGACGGGCTGCTGTGGTGGTCATTCGGCGTCGTTGGGTCGGGTAGCAGATGGTGTGCCGCAGGTACTAAAGGCGACGAGGGAGGAGTTGAAAGCCGGGGCAGAGTGAGTTGCATGTTGGCTTCCTGAGGCACGCGCTGAATGCTGATAGATTCTCGTCCACAGTTGTCAGTCGCAATGACAACTTCCAGATCTACGTGACAACAAGTACTGATATCGGTTGGCTTTCCAGTCATCAAGATCATGGTCGGAGGCGGTGTCGCAAGCGAAACAGACGCCATCGAGACTGTACAGTACAGCGCAGAGGAAATCAAAGCGATCACGTCGACGTGTAAACAGATGGGAAACCGGCACACGACCGCTCACGCATACGTACGTAGTCTTCTCACTTTGCTAGGACCACTCGGTTGACGGCGAACTATGTCCAGACTGTCGAGGCCATCAGGCATGCCATCGATAATGGCGTTAAAGGGATAGAACACGGGAATCTACTGGATGTAGAGACGGCAAAGTAGTAGGTAATAGCCTACGAGCGCTGCCCGCTTGCGACTGACAGATGAACACTGCAGCATGGCTGAAAACAGCGTCTACTTGACTCCAACCCTTTCCTGCTACGGTATGCGACTTTCGATCATCTGCAAGGGCCGTCGCTGATGAATCATCCTACAGGCATCATGGCACGTCCGCCATTTGAGGAATTCCTCCCGCCAGATGGATACGTCAAGAACGAGCAAGTCATGTCGCAGGGCCTGCAGGCGTTGAAGATTGCTGAAGAGAATGGGGTGACGGTGTGCTAGTAAGCTTTCTTCATGTGGCTCGCTCGCCGTAAACCACTGAGCATACATGTTCCTTCTACTGCAGCGGTTCGGACCTCTTGATCTCCATGCACGCGTTACAAACAGAGGAATTCGCCGTACGAGCGGAAATCCTGTCCTCACCAGCCATCTTGAAGCACTGCACCTCCAACGCGGCGAAGATGCTACGAATGACAGGGCAAATCGGGAAAGTCGCGCCCGGCGCTTTTGCCGATTTGCTTATTCTGAACGCCAATCCACTGGAGGATATCACCATTCTAGATCGTCCCGAGAACCACTTGTTGGCAGTCATGAAGGAAGGGAGAGTAGCAATGAGCCTGGTACCCGATTTGAAGAAGCAAGAGTAGACTGATGCGACTCCTTGCCCAATATCCCTGACGGACCTGTAGCCTGCTGCTGATGACATTAGTGACGCGACCGATACGCGCTGCAACAATCCCTGGAAAGTTCTTTGCAACGTCTGCGAGCCACCATATCTGTCCAAGTCGAGGACCAAGAGGTTCGAGGCAGAGCCTCATACTCTTTAGCTCGTCTCTCTACGAGAGAGGCAGGCTTCTGCTACCGCGCCCGAGCGGGACCGAACGTTTTAGCGAGAGTGTGCTGATCCCGAAACTGCAGTTTAAGCGAGAGTGGTCTTATCCGAGGAGTCACCTGACCAGCCGAGTTGTGCCCCTCCTCGCGATATCTGTCTCAGCTGGCGAATCTTTTTCGTTTTTCGTAGAGATAAGGCCGTGGTTGTTTGACGATGATGCGGAGAGGACGCACAGGTCTCCAACATTGAGCTCTGGATAGTCCCACCCAGAACCCCATCATGCCCGCCTCTGCAACCGCTTTCGACAGCGCTTCAGGTAAGTCGTCGGCCGAGCTACGCCCAAGTTGGAGACTCGCTGAAGCCGTTTCCTGTCCTTCAGGACGCCAATGGAGGTCGAGGAAGGATCGCCCCTGTGACCACTGTAAGAAAATAGTGCGAGAAGTGACAGAGTCGCAATTCATAGGATGATGCATTCTAGGCCGAATACAGAAGCACGCATGCGTCATAGCAGTGAAGGGAGAGCGATGGTAAGTCTGTTTCCAATAATTGATCGAATTGCAGCTAGATACCAACTCGTCCTATCTCAGCCGCGCATGTCAGCAGCGTGAGCAGCCGTGTACATTTGACCTTCCTCCGACGACACGAGTTCGGAAACCACCAGTAAATTCCACGGGATCAGCTGAAGGTCAAGCTCGGAGCGATCGTAGCCCGGTCGCATCGCTATCACGCGGATACAGCTCGAGAGACGGAAGTCTGGTTAGTCTCCAGGTATCCGAGCCAGAGTGATCGTCGAGGCTGATCACTGCCTCTCACGCAGACCAACGGAGATTCACCCAACGCTCAACAATTACCCATAACTCACGGCTCATCCATAGTTCCACCTGGACTGTTCGAGGCTCCGACGAATATTGGAATGAGGCCCGGACCCACACTACCTCCGCCCCCAAACGTACAAACACTCGCGTTACAGGGAAACCCTGGGCCGCTCCATCCACCACAATCCTTTAATCACATGAGTGAGCTCTTCGTAACCCATGTGCAGAATCGGTCGTGATGCTGATCTCCCCGCAGACAATGCTCCGATACCGCCGCACAGTCTCTACGCTTCTTTACGAAACATTCGTCAAAACGTTTCCGCCAGAAGCCAAAAGTTTTCCTCTGAACGTCATGCTGCTGGACCATCAAGATCCACGTTCAGTCCTCATACCGGTCACGCATCGCTCGACACCGGAATCGAAGAAGAGGAAAACCAGTTTATCAATTCAGAGGCATTTGCCGAATTGACTCTTGAAGACGTAAAGGATACCGCTGGTTCGGGTGAAGCGGTTGCGTACCGTCAGGTATCTGGAAATCACAGGAACCCCGCATTCTTTATCAGGAACCCTTCGTTGATTTACGGACTCACGCAAGCAGGCGGCGCAGCATTCTTTCAAAGAGCTTGTGAAATTGTCGGATACGAGTGGCCTCCACGCCTTTTACCTCTGTGAGTATTCTCGTACGAAGCCTTACCGCCGTACTCACCCGCTCCTATACATGCAGGTTCTTGCAAAAGACTGTTGCAGCGTTTCCCATTGTCGATTCTCGGCGGCTACAGGCATATCTGACGGACCAGACTCAGACTCCGTCGGCACCATATGCGCTGTTCTCTGCCATTCTGGCTCATATGACGACCTATATTTCCGAGATACGGCCGCATCACAAGCAATTATGGGTACAAGTGCTGCTCGCTATGGAAGATGAATTCCGTTTGCCACGTATACAGACAGTTCAACTTGCGCTTTTGATCTTGACGTGTAAGCTCCCTTTGGTGTTCGTTGAGCATCAACCCTGACCACTTAACCCGCATCTAGCCCGCCCCGCCATCAACTCGGGCCAAAACACCATCTTGACGGCTAGGGCAATCGGCACCGCACAGCTTATCGGGTTGCATATAGATCCGACAGATTGGAAACTCCCTAGATGGGAGCGAAATCTGCGAAAACGAGTCATGTGGGGGCTCATTATTCATGAGTAAGTAGAGTCATGGTCTGTCTCTTTGGCGATGGGCTTATCGGGGAGTGTTTGTCGTCCAGCAAATGGCGAGCGCTCATCTTTGGTCGTCCGAGCAAGTAAGTGTGCTTGAAAGTTGCAATGACGTCGCGTAGCTGATCCGATCCCTGTGTAGCTTGCATAATTCGAGTTTCAGCGTCACGGTTCCGACGATAGATGACATGGACCCGGATACTAACCCAACACAAGAAGAGCAGGACTCCATGACAGCTTTCTGTGGAATGTGCCACTTGACCTTGATCCTGGAGTGAGCTGGGTTCAACTGTTCTACCGAGGTCGACATTGCTTAGATTGCCTTCCTCTCCAGCGATTTGCTGATGGACTTTTACAGCGTCAAGGCGAGCTTGAACCCGCAAAGAGGACCCACCCGTTTACGAATACTTGAAGGTATAAGCGAGGACCTGGATATATTCGGTCGCAGTCTTCCAGACTCGTTCCGTATAGACCGGTTGAAGCCTACACCGGCAACCGGTGTTCGTGAGTCGACGTGACATCGCCTGGAACATAGCGTTTGCTGAGGCATCTCACGATTCACAGGATCCTTACAGTTATCCCAACTCGGTCTCGGCTTGTCGGTCGTGCGGCTTACACTCGCGGCGCTTCAGGACATGCCGTCTGCAAACTCTGTTCAGACGCTGCAGATGGCATTCGAGGCATGCATACCGGTCGTCGAGTTTCTGGAGATGATCTCTGATGTGGATGCAAGCATGTTCTGGATACCTTGTAAGCTCGACACCTCACGGTCCTTTGATCGTCCACTGATCGATATCATACAGACGCCCCCTACCATATCATCAACTGCGCAAGCTTGATCCTACGAGTCATGATCCTCGCTAAACGTCAAGATTCGCCATTACGGGTCTCATGTGGCAACTTGCTAGCCAGAATGATCTCCACCTTGACCGCCGCACATCACGGTTACTCGTGGGATGTGGCATCGCTCGCATTGGACCGAATCGCTATCATCATCGCATCCATCGAGAGCGAGTTGCCAGAGGTTTCGCCTCTACGGACGACCTTTTCGCAGCATATCCAGCAGTCTGCACCGTTGCGCGCTCGAAGTGAGTCGGTTCCTTTCGTTGCGCCTATTTACCGCGTGTAGGTGGCTGATATGCGATTCTCACGCAGCCACACAAGCAAAGGCAGAACGACATCCCAGTCAGCCTCCAATGGGCGATCCCGTGGCCCAACCGCCTCCCCGACCGACTGACAACATTCCCATCATGTCCGACACCCTGTGGTGGATGCACAACGACATTACCAACTTTCCGGACAATTTCGACTGGACTCTGGATGGATTTGCTCAGTTCGCTGCGAATGACTCCAATGGGCAACACATGTTTTAGTCGATGGACGGCGGTCAATAGGTGCCCTAGGCTCTGAAAGACAGTTGTATAGTACCCAAGTCCATTAGTGTATCCGTAGAGCGTATAGAGTAGGTTGCTTGAAACTCTGAATTGGTATTGTAAGAACATGCAACCTGACTACCTGACAGTAGCTGAATACCCGCGACGGCAGGCAAGGGGGCCGAGTCGTCGGGCTGACTTTACGTAAGCCAATTGAACGCGCCGGGCTGAAACCTTGCGATTCCCAACCGAGTTCTGCCAAGACAAAGTAGCAAAGTCTTCCTCTGGTCGACTGCCTCGAATTCAAAGACATATCCCGGGAGAGCAAAGCCAGCTGCAAAGCCGCCATCAAAGTGCGTGACTACCAAGAGGTGGTCTTGGAGGGACAAGGGACCAAGCCCGACCAGGGATGGGCCGGGACAGTCATACTGCTAGGTATGGGAATGTCGGCCACCTCGTCTTCATTTCCGGCCAGTCCCATTCCTTTCGCTTTATGCTGACTGTTAGGTTGCCGCAGAGTCTAGGATAGCGTCCCGTTTGTTTTGTACAGGCACAGCATCGCGTCTCACTCCGTCGATGGGGATATTATGATGACTACATGTTATAACTCCCAGCAGCGTCGTCCGTCATCTAACGTTCAGTGACTGCCACAGCCTCACCGTCCGCCACTCACCCCCTACGACCGTGAATCGACCTCTGTAACCTATATCATCAAGGACACTGCCTCTTCCGTTCTCAACGCCACCGAACTCGTATCCCCCGCCTTGACCCAGAAATAATCATGTCCGTTGGTATGCTCGCCACCGCCCTTCTCACCGCATTGGTTCCTGCTGTCGTCATGGCTCAGAACCAGACTGGCGTCGTTGCTACCGCTCCCAATGGTGTCACGAACCCGGCAGCGCCTGCCCTGGCCGATGTTGGAAGCGTGGTCAACCAGACCAGTTACTCTCGACTGTACGTCACGCGTTGTCCGATCCGTCCGAGGCCTCGATGCTAATCTTTCTTCTGGTCTGCACGTCTCTAGTTTAACCCTTAACGGAGTCAATGACTTCTGTCTCTTTGGCCCTCCCGAGTCTGGACCTAATTCTCTTATCGGTAACGTGAGTCTCGAGCGCGTCAAAGTAGACGCAACGGTTTGCTAAGAATAGTCGCCATTCCTCCAGGTTGAGCCTATCGTCGTCGCTTATTGCTCGCAGGCCCGAAACAATGCTCGAATCATTCCCGATGGTACCATTTACGGTGCACACTTCGTTAAGACTCCGATGTATGTTCAGATCCAAGGTAAGCGCGCCAAGCACTCCGAGCATATCTGGACATTTACTCACTTGCTGCGTGCGTAAACAGGCTACTTTGACGGAACGAAAATAAATATCCCATTTGGGGACGACGGCGGTGAACTCGACCCCCACGGCGCCGAAAACTTGGGTAACCCCATCGGTGGCAACGTCACTTCCAACGTTTCCGGTTCCGACGTCTTCTACCAGGAATGGATGAGTTTCATCTCGTACAACCAGTTCTGTCTTCGTATCTGTACCGCCAACAGTGAAGATGTCGACACTGCTTTGCAATGTGAGCACGAACTCGACGTCATGGGTTGTCAGTGGGTCATGCCCGGAGACTACACCAACGGTACTTTCGACTCGTGTTTGGGTGAACCTGCGGCTCCTCCTGGATCTTACCCCGAGAACACCTCGTCTCAAGGTCAATTGGCTACGGCCACTTCAACTTTCCGACAGCGATACACCGGTACTTGGTCTGCTGGGAGGTGAGCATGACTAGCTGTGTTTGGTTGGGCTTTTGCTAATATGTGTTATCTTTGCAGCACCGGAGGTATCTTCACCGTCGGCCAGACCGTCACCCCTGCCGCTCCCGCCTACACCCCTGCTACGTCTTCCTGCACCTACTACGCCACCGTCTCCAGTAAGTTAGATTCCTGGCCTATATCCACGTGTTTACTGACCTTCTTCTCCTTTAGACGGCATCAACACCGCCGACTACAGAGTCGTCGAACGAGGCGCCCTCGTCGCCGTTTCTTCCGGCGCCGTAAACACCCCATCCGCAACCGGCTCCACCTCCGCCACCTCTTCTGCAGCAAGCTCGAGCGGAAGCAGCCGAGCCTCGTCTTCGGGCAGCGCCTCCGCCACTGCCGTTGCTAGTTCTGCTCGAAGCGGAGCTGCCTCAGTTGCCAGTGCGGCAGCTTCGTCTTCCGCCCCGGCTTCCGCTGCATTCAAGTCCGTCGACACTAGCCTTTTCGGTATTGTCGGTGTGCTCTTGGCTGGTGTTGTTGGTGGTATGGCCGTTCTCTTGTAAGGGGCCTTGTGTGCGATGACTCGCCACAGAATCCTTCGCTTTCTCTATCAACTGATGAAAAAACGCTCATTGCAAATTTGTGAATACCCGGCATGTGATCTGTTCTGTAACGAAATGTCATGACTGGACGATATTATTGTCTCTTTCCTGGAACGGGTTGAGGGGTGATGGAGCTTGTCGTCGTGGGAGGGGAAGTCGCATGAGTGTACAGAATTGAATCAGGGCAACAGCCTCTGCGGATGCGCAGAGGCCTGGCGTCTGCAAAAGTCCGCTGTCTTTATATTTAAGTCTCCTCTCGACCCTCACGTTCGTTGAGCGGTCGCACATCGTACTTGGAGCGAAAGTGCGATCCACAGTCTACTGGAAAGGAATCAACCCGATGTGGGACACTCCTTTTTGCACTGGATTCTGTCTTTAAAAATCGCAAATCGCAGCGTGCTCGTCTTCGTCTCCCATTCTGATTGCATGCATTGCGTTCGCGTTCACATCTTCGTACATCTGAAGAAGATCCCACGGCAGGGAGTGGCGATCGCAAGCATGCTGAGGCGGAGAGGCTGACATGGACCCAGTCGCACTTCCCAAATTGTGCAGACTGTTCAAATCATCATCCTCGATTCCTCCATGACTAGAAATCCGCATCCGTTATCAGTATTCGCGCGCTAGTGTCTCATGACGTCATAAAGAAGGCGCAATATCGTCTCTGTTATTTGTTGTTCTCGCAACGGCCGCGAAAGGCGAAAGGATATATGGCTGTGCACCCGCCATCGTCTTCCTCCACATCCCCCCAGAGCAATATATCGATCAATCACTGTCGATACATCAACGATCACATACCCACCCACACACGCTAGATTATCACACAACATGGGTCTCTTCAGTTCCAGCGATCCCGTCAAGAAGGAGGAAAAGATGCTGGCAAGCGGGGCCAAGCATGACGACAACTTGGTCAAGCAAGCTCTGAAAGACCTTGCCCATGCCGAAAAGGAGGAACACAAGGCTCAGAAGGTAAGATGCCTGTCCTGGTGACGATGTGATCAATTGATGAACATGTTATTTGCCTCGTAGGCGCACGACAAGGCCGTTCACGCCCACGCGAAAGCGGTGAGCAGGGAACATGCCTTGGCTGAGAAGGTCAACACTGTTGTACACCAACATGATGCGGCATTGTCTGAAGAGAACAAGTTGGTGCAGGTTAGTCCAGTGTCTCTAATTCGCCTTGATGCGTCTTCTCATATCTTGGATGTGGCGGTACTAGGACATCCAAGCTCGTGAGCAGTACCACGCAAAGCTCGAGCAGGAGATCGCAGCCAAGAAGAAGGCGGTCGAACAAGTCTCTCACAGGGTAAGCATATGCGTCTCATCCTGCAACACCCTTGAAGCTAAACAGCGTTCCCTCACAGCACGAGCTAAACGACGCCCAGCGAACGGAAAGGCACAACGTGCTTGGAGCTACACATGCTACTTCCGGTGCGACGGCTACTTCGGGTGCGCCGGTCGGAAATGGCCTGCACGGGGAACCAGCTGTCGGCGGTTTTGGCACGACCGGCACCGGCACGGGGCTCACTTCGGGAACGAACGCGTACCCTTCGAATGGTGGTACCGTTCCCGCCACAGCAAGGTATGCCGCTTGAGAGGATGGCTCAAGCCGTCAAGGATCAGGTTTCCATTGGTAGTTCCGAGTGGTAGCTCCAACAGTTGTATGGGCCGGGATAGGTATCTCTATAATGACATGCGTACGAACTCCCGAGGAGAAAGGAATCTGCAGAATCTAACGAATGGTTTCTTTGGTTGGTTCTCACAACATCTATGATTTCATTGCCCGAGCCAAATTATATACCAAATCCCGATGAATCACCAACCGACGCATCTCCTAAAGCCCAGACTCGGACAACATTGGCGGAATAGCACCAATGATATCCTTCTACTCGAAAAGAAAAATCGTCAGCATCAATTCTGTGTCCCTCACGCTTGTTTGCAAGGCCAAGCCACTCACCACCAACGGCGCCACCTGTTTCCGCGTACTCGCCGCATTCCCCTGCGTCCACACACACCCAAACCTCGCATTCCGTGCCGCCTTTTGAGGCACCATCAACTCGTCTTCCAACCCCTGTACCAGACTCTCACTCTTGCTGTATGGTTTACTAGGTTTCCAAATCTCGACGTCCAAGATCGGTCCCGAGGCGTTGATTCCCGCCGTGAGTGCGTCGGCGATGGCTTTTGCGCGGGCGATAGTGTGTGGGGTGACGGGCGAACGAGCACGGACGAAGAATGCAAGTTCACGTCGATGTTTGCCCTTTGATTTATCGTTCTCGGAATCAGAATCACCCTTTCCTTGTTTGGGGGGATCGTTGAAACTCGTCAAGACGCCAGCGACGTCGAGTTGCCTCTCGGTCATCCATGCGTCCAGGGCCAGGACGTACGGTTTCCAGCCGGGCTCGATCCCCGTTGCTGCGTTATCTCGAGAGAGCCAGACAGAGAGCGCGAGTGGGACGGTAGATAGTCCGACTGTCAGAACTTCGGATCCGGAAGCGGTGGGCATGGTGTATTCCTTGTAGTCCCGTAAGAGGAGATCATGCGTCGACAAGCCCGACACATCGTTTTTAGCTGAGAACAACTTGTTGGCGTATTCTGTCAACCCTGGGTCGACTTGTCCGGCTCGCATGGAGTCGGTGGTCATCCCTCCCGAGGATTGATTGGCGGTGAACGGACTTTCGGTGACGTTCCATAGGAACTCTGCGGCTTGACGATCCGTGTCCGTAGTTTTTGCGTTGTCACCGGCTTTTAATGCGCCCGTGTCGATCAAGATCCCACTCAACAACAGCGTCGCGAGTTCCTCTGGAGGCGACTGCGCGCCTCGTTGTATCGCTTGTTCCCACTTGTCTCTGAAGAACATGGTGACAAGAGACGTGGTCGACCCCGTTGGGATTTGAACGACACGGGGCGACGCATGAATGTGGTTCCCGTCATCGGCATGGTGATCGATAATCGCCACGACCGGATCCTCTTCATCTGAATTGCTGAAAGGCGGTAATAGAGTGTTATGGTCCACCAACGCGAATTTCACACCCCGACGTGCCAACTCGTGCGAGTCGACTGGAAGGTCCTCTAGATGCAGGAAGATGTCGTCGTCTGCGAACCCACGGGATCCAAACGGAATCAGCGCAGTCTGGAGTGCGAGGATGTTTTCCGGCCTCAGTGACATGTATTTCTTGGGTGTCAAGAGGAGAGGGAGGGAACGTTGAGCGGGGTTGAAGGAGGACGAGAGGGCCGAGTAGGCGATGGATGATGCGAGGGAATCGAGGTCTGAATTCCGATTGCGAGATGCGTAAGTGAATCCTATGTTCAGCCCGAGTGGAAGCGACCCAGAACGTACCTCCTGCTTCATTTCCCATAACGACGATCCATCCCTGCACATCCCCACTCGACAAGTCCTTCAGAAACGCTCTCCGCTGCTCCTTCAAGAAAGCTACAAGCCGTCCACCCGTCGTTGTCGTTGTCGTCGTCGTCGTCGTCAAAGGGTTCGTCATAGTCGCTGCCGAATGACAAGAAGCAGTACGATGTGCCCAGGGCGCAAGTTTATCGAGTCTGAGCGGGAGGCAGAGGCGCATAGACTGGTCCTGGCGGGGGAACAACCAGGGCGGGGAGAGGAGGGCGAGGACGAGGGCGAGAGAGGCGGCCGAGAACAGAAAGAGGGCGAGTGTTCGACGGGCAAACGTGGGGAGGCGATGCATGCGGGTGCGGTCAAAGGAGGCTCAAAGGAGGGTGCGTCTGGGTCTGAAACATGCAGTGGGGATTATCGCAGTGGGATGAGGTGACAACCTTATCGACTAGCGCCCAACTATCGGCGGCCGGTGTCGCGTCGCGCTGTGGGCTGACACGCTGGTCGTTTCATTCTTCCTGGCCCCGGCCCGTCTTGCTCTTCATTTCGCACACAACCTCGACCATCCACCGCGCTCTTCCCGCTCCTGCTCGTCGCCACCTCCCTCGTCATGCCCATCACAATATCCCCGAGCCAGCAACGGCTAGGACTCCGCCTCGTCCTCGGTTTCGCTGGCCTCCTCGTCTTTCGCTCATTGTTCTTTCCGTCTTCGTCGCGCTCGTCCTCGGACGGAGACAAGAACATTCAATCACACGGCGTGCTGGAGCGAGTCTTGTTGACGGAAAAGTACCTCGACGTTCACAAGTATCCGTTCCTACAGCATCGGCAAGGGCGGGATAATCGGTGGGATCTGTTTGATGATCAGGTCAAGGATGGGCTCGAGGATTTCTGGACGAGGTTTCAGAAACCGTTCGTGACGGGGAAAGATACCGCACATCTCGACCAACAGGTCGTCCGAGGTGCAATCGACGACTTGTTCAGTTTCAACGGATGGGTAACTCAGGGATGTTCCACCCTCAAGCGTCCGTTTGGCCAAAACTCGATCGATGAACACTATGAAGATCTCGCGGGACAAGGAAAGCTCTATTACATCGCGATCGTCATCCACTCGGCCGATCATTTCCTCGTTGACCAACTTGCCGTCATCGTTCAACTCGCCAAACGTCTAGGACCTCAAAACATATTTGTATCAATGCTCGACTCTGCTTCAGACGACTCGACACCGACGCTTGCGGATCTTTCTGAAGCAGTCCTCATCACGCTCGGCATCGCGTTTAGGATTCGAAGGGTACCGCCCATGACGGTTGATCCTGCTGCAGCGTATTACCCTCTGGAAGAAGCAACCGCACGAAACGCCGCGCTGGAACCCCTGCACGAGCTGTACAACAAGCGAAACGTTAAATTCCACAAGGTCATTTGGCTCAAGGGATTCACTTGCCCGAATGATATCTTGGAGAGCTTGCGGGTGAGCGAGGTCAATCACGCTGCCATGGTCTGCGGTATGGATTGGGCAGAGCATAATGGCTTCTTCATCTTTTCCGATCGGTGAGCACTAGTCTGGCTGCAGACAGAACTCGGCTAAAAACGTCGCCGTCTAGATGGAGAACCCGTGACATTGAAGGCAACTTGTTCCGACAAGCCAAGTCCAACTCGAAACCCGAGGCAGGTCCCCCGCGAGACAAGACCGGCACGGAACGATACGCCTCGCATCTACCGTTCCAGACCTTTTGTTGCGAATCCGGAACACACGTCGTCGACCCCGAACAGTCTTATTACCGCGGAATCGACTACCGTGCGTCCCACCTCGCCCAAAACATGTCGTCCAACGAGGCGCCCGTCGAGTGGGACCCGGAAAGCCAATGCATGGATTCCACGCAGATGTGGTTCTGTCGGGATCTGTGGACGGATGCCGCTCGTGGGGGGTTGAAGGGTGGGAAAAAGGTTCAAAAGTTGCCGACCGGGCACCGAAAGATGGAAGGAGCGCCTCATAAACGTGATTTGATGGAAGAGGTGGCTGCTGCCGATGCTCCGATCCTGCTTCAAAAACGAGACGACGCACCTCAGCAGATGCATAAACAGGATGAAGTAAAGGATGAACGTGAATCCGGAACAGACATGGATAATATGGACGACGCAGCCGAAGCTGCTGCTCCGCCTCCGATCCATCCGGCCGACGCATTACCCGCGTCAGCATTCCTTGTCCCCAACAACGTCTTCACCCCGGCCCGAATCCTCGTCAACCCACGATGCGTAGCCACATACGGGGGCGTATCACACACCCAACTCGCGATCGATCTGTTCGGTACAAGAGGTGGGGCGGATGAGGACGTCAACAAGTACGTGTTGGAGGATTGGGCTGGGCCGCCGGATAGTTTTGTTTGTCAGGAGATGAGGACGACGGGTGGGAGGACGGCGCCGAAGAGTCAGAGAAGGGTAGGATGGTTGTTGCAGAATGAAGTGAGTATCGGTTTCCGTTGTTGATGGGACGCATGCTGATCATTTGATTGCAGGTTGGGGGGTATTAGACGCACATAGGCAGACGTGACGACGCGATGTATAATCGGAGCTTTCGTCGGCTATACTGTATCGTGTATTCCTGGGCTTGGGGCTTCACATGATTTCGTACATATACTCATAGATCAGGCGCTGGTGATCGTGTCTGCAGTGCATAGGGACCATCTTTAGCTACGGTCTGGTGTGGGTAGAGGGCGGGAGCTTCGGACGTGGCTCTGTCTGACCCGCACGATGATGACTTTTGCCGAGCACGAACGCCCGTTGTCGCGTTGCAACTCTTTCCCTTTTCTTCACGTGGGGCAAATCAAGAACTCTGAGGTCGTTGATGGGTTTCCTATGTGCAGCATATTGGACAAATACTATCAAAACGCAGGGTGGCGAATAGTCGGTCGCGGGACATATATTCGTCATCTGCTTGGCGGGAAGATAGCGGCGAGCGATCGACGGTCAAGGGTTCGGTCAGGAGTTCAGTAATTTGTTGCAACAACAGTCATATTCGACTTTACTTGCGAGTCGGCGTCCCACGATAGCATCTGATATACCTCTCCCGTATTCCTTGAATCATATCTTCTCGCACAGAGGTCACGCCGTCAGCGCCAATCGCAACATGGACAGCCACATCCTTCGAATCAAACGGAAAGCGACCGAAGCACCATTAGCTTCCCTGGGTAATTATTGTTACTCTTACCTCTTTCTGAAGCCGTGGTTGATGATCCATCGTCTCCCCTCTACAGTCATTCACGAATCTGCAGAACGAGCAAGAAAACGAAGCAAGCAGCAATCTGAAAGCGAAACCGGGAATCGAGATGGCACGGGAGTGTTCAGACTCGCTCAGACGGTCTCGAGGGATTGGGAAGGTATCGGACAGGAAGCCGAGGCCTTTAAAGTGAGTGCAATTCTTGTTAGGAATTCCCGCAGAAAGTGGCGGGAAGGCTGACACTGATTCCATTGACAGCAACGAATCCAGCGTCTCATGGCGGAAACGGTTCAACGAGCATCATTGGACCTCGACAAAGGACCCCCAGACGTGGACGGCTCTGAAAGAGAGGCACAGACATCATCAGCAGCGAGTACGGCATTGACGTCCCAGCGGGTGTTCCGGGTGTACAAGGGCTTAGGTCGGAGGACGGCAAGTGGGAAAAAGACAAGAACGGCTGCTGCAGAGGCCAGGGCGAGGAAAGGCGGGTTCTTTGCTGATAGGTTTGACAGGTGCGTCTCATGAGCGGACATTCCATATGAAAGCTAGCTCATAACCCCGTCCATAAAGTACAGCTCAACCCCGGAACCGGCTGGTGACTTTAGATTCATCGATGCCCGTCCGGAACCTGCCAGGCAGTCGCACGATTCGCCTCAGCCGTCGACGGCCTCGGAGGCCAACGCACATCCCCCCCCGAACGAGATAGGTATGGACGTGGATGACGATGAATTGAAAGAGATTGCCAAGTTCCTACCGATGCTGCAGGCATCCAGTGAGTCATACCGCTATTCAAGCGGAACTGAATCTGAGAGAGTTATGCGGAACTAGGTGCTGCGCCTGCGCCGAAGCCCGGGCCAATCCCTCTTGCTCCGCCACCAATTTATCTCCCGCATGACATGCCAGCTCAGCGTGCTTTCAATCCCCCCGGTTCATCCCTAACGAGCACGCCTTCGAAGAACAGTATCCTGACCGAGGACGATGATGGCGAGTATGTCTATGACTTGTACTACCGTGACCCTGCCGTTCGAGTGGCGGATTTGAATGAACAGCAGTCGGGTCTAGGTGGAGAAGCCATCGGGGCATTGTAAGCGTGACCCAGGAGAGGAATGAAAGGTTTGCTAAGGATATGCTAATTCAGGGAAGGACTGGATGAATTGCTCGACCAGGAAAACGACCCAGGGAGTGATACAGAGGAAGGCGACGAGGCGGATGAAGATTCAAACGGTGAGTGCCGCCTTTACTTGATCTCTCGACATGCTGTAAAACACCCATGACTCTGCAGACGAAGACTTTTATCGGAATGAATACCCAGAAGACGAGGACGCTTCTTCCGGCGACGAGCGATTTGCGACCGATGGACATCGAACCTTCCGATACGGGGACGAACTCGACCCGGATCGAGACGGTTTCGACGACGAGGACGAAGAAGAAGATGAACCTCCTCGTATCGCTGACGCCCAGCCGAGTATACGGACCCGACAGCTTGACAGGATGATGCGGAACCTGGGTCTCAACAAGGCTGATCTAGAGGTCAGACAGTCAGCTTCCGGAACTTATCCGTCCATGATGGGTGGGAACCGTCACGTCACGGGTGATGAAGAGGACGGTGCAGATGACGAAGACGAAGAGGAGCAGATTCGAAGTTGGAAATTGCTTCACGACTAGTCTTCCCAACTTGACTCCCTCCCTTTTGCCTATGCTCTTGGCTTTCCACCTACGACAGCACATCTCAATGTAAATGAATGTGATGATTTATGATAACGAGTGGATTGTATTTATCGTACAGCTCGAGGGAAATACCCATCTAGAAACGATGACAAGCGTTTGCACGTGACACTTTACGACGTGTTTGCTTTTGTGTGTATGGTTTTTGTACAAGCCAGAAAACGAGCGAAAGCTACCACCTGTGCTTTCTTCTTCCTCTATTGTTCCAACACGAACAGAATTGAATCTAGATCTTGTCGGCGGAAACGTCGACACCGGAATCCGAAACACCGCCAGTCTCCTCGGCGCCAACTCGCTGAGCGATACCCTTGCCGTTTCGGTAGAACAAGACGTCTCCCTTGTCCTCGACCCATCGGCAATCCCTGTAGTTCTTGTACAAACTGACAAGGAAGGTTTCGTCCGACTTCATGTAGTATTCACCGACGTAGTTCTTGATGGCCTCCGTTGCTTCCCAAGCAGAGTAGTGCGGGATCTTGGAGCTGATGTGGTGGGCGACGTGGGTTTCACAGATACCGTGCAAGACGGCGCCACCAATGGGGCCAAAGAACTGTCGGTCGATCGTGCACAGAGCGCCTCGTGCAAAAGTCCACTTTGCGGCCGAGTAGTGGGGCAACAACGGGTCGGTGTGCTGGAGGAAAGTGATGGCGACGAGCCAGTGGTTGACCTGGAGGTAAGGGATGACGTAGAGGACAAAGACCTCACGGAAACCTCGCATGGCGGTCCAGTATCCGAGAATGGCAAAGACGATGAGGAGACCAAAGTCGGACCAGACGATCTGGGACTTGTGGTCGGGCCTGAAGATGATCGAGCTGGGAGTAAAGTCTGCGAGGGGGTGAGCGTGCGCCGCAAGGTAAAGGACGAGGAACTTACGGTTGGTGAATCGGGGGTAATGCCTCTGACCCGAAGCGTTTCGGATCAAGTACGCGGGCCAACCGAACAGCTGTTGCACGATCAAGTTGCCTAAAACGTACAAGGGAGCATCTCCGATGGCTTCCTTCAACTCTTCCTGCCTAGCTTTTGTCACGTTGAAACCGTCGACTTCGGCTTCCTCTGTGATTTCGGGAAGGCCAGCTTGCGACCGGGTCTTGGGAACGAAGACTTCGTCTCGGGAGATGTGTCCGGTTGCAGCGTGGTGTCGAGCGTGAGAGATCCTCCACGAGTGGTAGGGAACAAGAAGGACAGAGTGCAAGACCCATCCGACGGCGTTGTTGATGTCCTTGGACGACGAAAAGGCCTGGTGACCACATTCGTGGGCGATGATCCAGAGACCGGTTCCGAAGAAACCCATGGTGATGGAAATCGCGGTGTGGATAGCAGCTCGGACGGCGTGGTAACCAAGCTTTGACAAGCCAAGCTTGGCAACGTTCGAGTCGACGTTGAAAGATGCCCAGGCGAGCAAACCGAGTGCGATGACGTCCTGAACAATGTACAAGGACGATCGCAAGGCGGATCGGTGGAAACAGTGCGCAGGGATGGCATCGAGCAACTGCTTGACGGTGAACTGGGGAGGAACAAACTTTTCCTGTTCAGTCACGGACCGTTCGCTGGCTTCTTGCTGTTCCTTTTCAGCAGCGGCGGCAAGGAGCTGGTCCTTTTCGGCTTGACCGGGGACCCGTTGTCGTAGTGTGGCAGACATGGCGTGAGTGATGGTGATGGTGTTAAAGAATGAAGGGGAGTCCGGAGCGGTGGACGAGAGGGAGACCGTTGAACTGGGCTCGAACGGGGAGATGACGAGACGTAGGGAGGCAACTATATACCAGCAGAATGCTATGCTATCGAGATACTTATCTACAGCCAGCCAGCAGCACAACGGGGCGACACACAGCGGGAACCGGGCTCGAAATTCGATGGGCCGCGCTTGCTTGGCAGCTTTCGCGCGTTGGCCCATTTTTTTCCCGGCAGTGGAGCGGCCACGTCCCGTCTCCCCATCGCCGTGGCCATGGTATTTTGTATGGCAAACTGCGGTGTCCCGTTGTGGGAGGCCGATTCCTGATTCCACGATCCCACGATCCCACGAGGATCATCCTTCGCGTCACTGGCGAAACCGCATTTCCGACTTGTTCCTTCGCTGCCAATCGTTACCGGTTCAAAGGTCATACTCCGGTTGCCAGATCGCGCAATCGGTTGTTCGCAATTGTTCATCGTTCAGTTTGCTAGCTGGTTTGCTCAGCTGTTTGCTCGCCACAAATCGGCCTCCCTTGAGATGTACGAGCTGTCAACGTACTGGATTGGACGTAGATCGACTCGTTGTGTGCAAGATGAGAAACCGCGAAACGTCGTGGTGAAGGACAGCTTGCAAGAATGAAATCATAGATCATGGCGAAATCGACGTGCTTCAGATGATCTGGCTCTGCTCGCATAGTCTCCCCGCATGCTGCATGCTGCATGGGGCCATAGGTGTTTGAAGTTCAGAGCTTGGTGTCAGAGAAAGTTCAGTATTGACTGGCAAGCCAACTGCGGGCTTTCTGCTCTGAATTCTCATCCAGATCGGAAGATGTCAATGCGAGTTCATGAAGAATAACTCAATCAAGTAGTGAAAGAGGGCGAGTCAGCTGGAGCATGAGGTGCGAGGAGCTGGTGACGGTGAGGGTGAGGGCTCTACCCTAGTGCGACTGAGACACGGTTGGGACGGTCCCACAACATGGTCCTGCATCAAGGGCTGAAGCTGAGATGCAAATTTTGATTATATCAACGTGAAGCTTCATGTCGTGAGCTTCAAGCGATTGCGGGGAGAGGTAAAGAGGATTACAACTGCATTGCATACTCCTTTTTACTTCTTCTCTATCTGGGGTCACCACTACTCCTACGCGTCCGCGAACTGCTAAAAAGTCGAATTTACGCGATACGCTTAAGCACCACCCTATTTGACAGATAAAAGAGGTTAGAAAGGATAAATTAGGGTTTCCAGATGCGTCGGACACGAACCTGGTAGACTTTTCCAAAGGCCAACTCCTGGAGCTTGTCGTACAAGGACAAGACACCGGCACCGGCAACACCACGCAAGATGTTGGCACCAGCACCCTTGAACAAGGACTTGGTTCCTTCGGCGGCAATGATCTGCGCACCGGCGTCGAACATGGACTTGTAGTGAACCTTGGCACCCGAGGTCATCATCATTCGTCTACGAGCAAGGAAAAAATCAGTATGCACCCAAAATTGGCGCAAAATCAAACTCACCGTCGGATAGTGTCAAGAGGGTAAGAAGCCAAACCAGCACCAGTAGTAACACCCCAACCGAGAGCGAACGAGGCCAAGAAGTTGCCTTCGAGGGGACCGACGAGGACGACAGGCTTGATAGAGTCGTACATACCGAAGTAGAGACCTCGGTAGACGATGATACCAACGACGGAAGGAACGAAACCTCGGTAGAGACCAGCGATACCGTCTGTTGAAAGGGGATGAGCCGCTGTTTTTTTCTTCTGCACATGGGCGCACTAACCAGAAGCCAAAGTCTTCTTGTAGACATCCACTAAACCGTTGAACTGTCGGGATCCTCCACCCTTGGCAGACTTGTTGTCGTTGGCGAGACGGGTTCGGGCGTAATCGAGCGAGTAGACGAACAAGAGGGACGAGGCACCAGCAGCACCACCGGAAGCGATGTTTCCGGCGAACCACTTCCAGTAACCGTCAGACTTCTTGAAACCGAACAAGGACTTGAAGTAGTCCTTGAAGGCAAAGTTCAGAGCCTGGGTGGGGAAGTATCGGATGACGTTGGCGGTGTTTCCTCGCCAAAGGGAGACCAAACCTTCGTCGGCGTAGGTTCGCTTGAAGCAGTCACTGATACCCTTGTAAGGGTGAGACAATCGACCCTGCTTGATCATCTCGTCCTGGTTCTGGACCAAAAGCTTGATTCGCTCGATGGGGGCGGCAGCGGTCTTGGCGACAGCGGCGGAGACACCACCCATCATGAAATCGATGGTGAAAGACTTCAAGTCCTTCGGCTTCTTAATTTCGGACATTTTGGGCTGTTGAGGATGGAGTGTCAGGACTTGCAGAAAAACGCTCCAGACGACTTCACAAGACTTACAGTAGTGAGTAGAGAGGAAGAAAAAGGAGAAGAAAGGGGAACGTCCACGAGCACAACCTCGGATGGTGAAGATCAATCTGCGTCGATTAACTCACGAAGGCTTTAAGGCTGATCATTATATTGGTTGGCAGCACACGCTCGCTGACCCCGAGCGAAAATTCTGGGCCGGCCAGCGAGCGACAGGGACACTGGAACCTCTCGCCAGCCAGCGCGCTCCGACAGGCCCGTGTGATTGGCTCCACACAAACCAGGTATCTCCGCCCCACATGCGCTTTTTCGCGTCGTCGAAAGAGTTTGCGCTTTACATGAGCGGAAGGCCGTAGCCATGTCAGCGTTTCCCGATGTCGCCCGATGTCGCTTGCTTTTGCGTCATTTTCCCACGAATGTCGCTGTGGACGCACGAACGGACCGCTTTGCCGCCGGGCTATCAGTATCCGCGCTGAGACTCGAGCGTCCGCCATGTTCAAGCAGTGTTCAAGCTGTTTCTACTTGACGCCATGTCACGCATAAGAGGGTTCGTTCAGAGGGTTTATCGATCTGAACTGCCTGCCGAAGCAGCTGCCAGCCAAAGCTGTGGCGCAGCTGGCAGCGACAAGAAAACTGTAGCGTCAAGACGATTTTATACGGATGGATGAAGCTCGAACTCGGGGTACAAAGAGCTGTACAAATGGATCGTCTATCGCTACAACCGAGAAGTCCTTCAAGTGGGACCGTGACGCTGCAAGAATCATTGCCACAATTCGTCTAGGACGACTCATCGATCTCCAGCTGCAGCTGACCTCCGACGACGGAACAAGACACCCTGTAGATCAAACGAAGGAAACGTTCAGACCCGCCCATCATCGCGCAATGCGACCCGAACTACCACTCACTTTGTCAAATCCTCCACTATCCAAGTCGCTCCCATTCCGCTTACTTGTTCCCTGGTGTGCGAAGTACAAACGGCCAAAACCCTGGCGCCACTAGCAACGCCGGACTTGATGCCACTCGGAGCGTCTTCGAAGACGATGCAGTTCTCGATGGGCTTGCCGAGCTTTTCTGCTCCGGTAAGATACCTGTATGGCGACGAGTCAGATCGACATCGTGTCTTGCAGCGGAACGGGGCTTACGGTTCGGGGTGCGGCTTGCCCATGGTAACGTCGTTTGCCGTCACCATCTTCGGCGGCAACGGGCACTGAGCGATCTTCAATGCTGGCTTGGCGTAGTGAACAGTAGCTAAAATATGGACATGCGCAGACTCACTTAGCACGCGCCGGTTGAGAAAACCAAAAGAAGACATACCCGACGTGACGATAGTCCATGCATCTTGAGGTATCTGTTCACGCATCGTCGTAAGATACGAACGCCTTTCCGGCTCTGCCAAGCATCCCACGTACCGAATCCAACAGCTCCCTAGCACCAGGCAAGATTTCTAAACCCTTTTCGCCCCTTTCCTTCAGCCTCGCTCCTTCCTCCAGAATCATGTTTTCGAATCGCGCAGTCTCCTCGGTGATGTTTTCAGGCTTGACATTACACCAACGCTTCAAGCTGCGATTGAGGTCAGTGCTTTCAGTATAGGTGCGACCAGATCCCAAAAAGCGGAATGGCTTACTTGTCCTCTGTTCGGACGCCGTGGGATGCTGAAGCGCAGAAAGAGAATGTGGTCAGGATGGCGACAAACAGGTCACGATCGCTTGTACGTACTCCGCAGGACTTCCTCGAGATCCAAGCCATGCTCCTTTTCGTAGACCTTCCAGGTAGCCAACACACCGGGAGTGCTACAGAAAGGGTCGAAGGTATCAGCTCATGATCGCTACAGGTTTGAGTCTGCTGCACGGCCAGGTCGAGACGTACCTGTCAATGAGCGTTCCGTCCATGTCTATCCTCGTCGATGTCGCACGTGCGAGTGACGAGTAAACCGGCGCGGAAAAAATGAGAGAAGGGAATTGGAGCGATTAGAGCACGACGGTCAGCCATGTAACGCTCCTAGACCTCTCCAGTTCCAAACCACAGCATGCAGGCACAACTCACCAAACAAGAGACCACCAGCTTTGACGATTTCGCGAGTCATTCTGCTTATTGGTAAAGTTGTTTCAGTTGTAATGAAGGCAAAAGCGAGTGTGAGGTGATTTTCGACGCAGAGGACGAGTCAGATTTTGTTTGGCGAAAGGGAAATGAAGTTTGGTATCAGTCTCGAGCAACAAGTGAGTGATAAACGAGATGTCTGAAGAGTTGGAGCAGAAGAAGGCGAGTCCGTTGCGAACTCCAAGTGGAAAACAGCGCAACCGGCTCGGAACTTCCGTTTCTGTATGCCGAATAGAGACCGGAAGTGGAGGCAAGTCGGGCGATCGTCCCGACACTTTCCTGAGTTCCAACGGACAACGGAGGTTGAAAGGTTGAAAGAGCAACTGAAGAGCACGACCAGGTTGTGGAGATGGGACATCTCTGTGGCACACGAGGAGTGATGACCGACTTCCAGGCTTCAAGCGTTGATGCGGTTACAAGAAATGATGTCTATGACAATCGATTGCTCAACCAACTACGAGGTCAGTAATGGAAACAACGCCCCCAGCCGACATGAAACGTCAAATAGCCTCGATCAACACGTTCAACACGTTTCACCCTGAAACAGCAATCGTCAAAGGATGCTCTTCGCCTCGTGTCAGGAACGATCTCCATTCCTTTCCAACGCCCTGAACTTCTCCTATTGTTCAGACAATGCTGTGCTATCAGGAGGATGGGAGCTGTTTCGGGAGTTGTTCGTGTCGTACGAGCTGCTGAGCCTGTTGTCCTTGTTCTCATAGTCTATTTCAACGATGATTACCATCGCGTTCGCTCAACGACCTCCATACACCCCACGCTCCGCCCGTATATCCACTCACCAGTTCTTGGCTCACGATGAGGCTGTCCCTGGTCCTCTTTGCTCTAGTCTCGTACGCATCATCACCTTCACTATCCCAAAAAACGGAACCGATTCCGCCCGTCAACATAGATCAAATTACCCAAACTCTGGAACCTATCGAAGCCTTCAGGTCCCGATGGAATACTTTTGGGTGCACTGAATTGCAGTCCACGGACTCACAGTTTTGGTACCAGTGCTGTGTGCCGCTTGGCATCGATGCACCTCTACCGCAGGCATGCGATACCCTCAGTGCTGAATCAAGTTCTGTAACGGTACCTGAAATCTCCGGCTCTGCAATCGACAATGCAGCATCACAAATCCTATTAACACCCTTATTCGATGCCCGTTTCACCACGACAGCGACGCCCCTTTCCCAAAACCTCCTGGCTACGCCAACCACGAACAACAACGCAGTTCCGACTGACCAAGGATATCGAGGTGAAGGCGGTTACATCACAGACGGAAATATCAGATCATTGCCATCAATCACTTGGAGTGGGTCTACTGCTGCTACGGCACCGACCGCATACGTCGCTCCAACGGAAGGGCCAGGAATGCCTTCCCTGAATTATTCGCAACCGCCAATTCAACTGCCGACAATCAGTTCAAGCGTCTATCGACATCGTGCCCAATCAGCCGTTAATCTCGGATTCTGGCTCGTGGCAGAAGAGTATGGCACTCCTGAATACTTTGCAAATTGCGCCACCATTGACACTGCGGAAATCAATGTCGCGCGAGGATGTTCGAAGGAGTACATGGAAGATTTCTGGAGTTCGTGAGTGTTTCTTCCGCCTCTCAACCTTATGTCACGACTGATTACCGGTGCTCTGGTCAGGTTCATCACGGAGCAAGACTTTGGTGCAATGTCGGCACTCGGGATCAAAAACCGTTCGACTTCCTGTAGGTCACATGCGCAGGTCCTTGTCTTGCGGCGCTGAACGCAGATTATTCCCACATCTCCAGATAGGGTACTGGACTGTCGGAAAGGAGAACTGCCACTGCGAAAAGACGCCCTTCTGGGAGTACATGGACAAGTACGAACAACAGTGGAGCATAGTCCTCAAGGCGATTGAATGGGCTGCGAAATACAACATTGGTGTCTTGATCGATTTCCACGGCGCAGAGGGTAGTCAAAATGGATGGGGTGAGTATCGGCGTATTCTTTCTCTTACACGGCGATAGCTGTCTGATCACATTCGCTTCAGACCACTCGGGCGTTCACTCAGGACAATCGCTATTCATTACAAATCCCGAATATCTGCTTCACACCACCATGGTACTGGAATGGATAGCCGAACAGATCAAAGATATGCCCAATATAGTCGGCCTTCAGCTCCTGAACGAGCCATATCCGGACACGGCAAAGATTATCGATCCTTGGTGTAAGCTTTGCGAACTCTCTCGCGGCATGTAGCTAAAGTTATGACCCTATTGATCCATGCAGACGAAACCACCATCGCCAGGCTGAAACCTATTCTTGGAGATGATTTCCCGTTTTACGTGTTTGGCAACAATGGAAACCGAGCACAGTGGGTCAAGAATCAAACCGACTTTGTCGTTATGGACTTCCACTTAGTAAGTGTCAGTTTGACGCTCCGACTTGGGTTACAGTAGCTGAGCACCATGACCCTACAGTATTTTCTCTGGAATACCCAGATCGCCGATATGACCACTGATCAAGTCATTTCTCGCATGGCGAGCTACTACGCTCCACTCTTGGATTCGTTTGGTCCGAATCTAATCGTTCGTGGCTCTCCCGATCCGAGCCTCAAGAAACCAATGCTGAACGCGATGCTTGTGCTTACATTCTTACACAGGTTGGAGAGTGGGCGTGTACTCTGACGAATCCAAACACCCCTTGGATCAATTACACACAATTCTGCGACGCACAGGTAAGGACAATCTGTGCGGCGACTTGATACGATGCTGATCTGCCGTTGTCTAGCTCGAGCTCTTGGATCGCCCATCTGTAGCTGGCTGGCATTATTGGAGTATGTCAACCTGGTGGTAGTGTCTGCGGCTTGCCGAGAAGCTGATTCAAATGATTTCATCCCTAGGCTGGAAGACCGAAGGCAGCTGCAACAATACGTGGAGCTTTTTGTCAAGTACTAGCGGTCCGCAGGGTTTATACAGAGCTCGCTCAGACCAGCGAGAATTGATGATCCCGATCAAAGGCCAATTTGACTTTCAGTACAGTTCGACAATATCCAGTGGCCCGGCCCAGAGCAAGGACCAGGCTCTCCACAAACGCTCGCTTGTCGCTGTTGAATCGCCCGATGCTCTTGAAATCTGGGATGAAGGGTGTAAGACTGCCCAGGAGTTTGCTCGATCTGGAAGTCGGTGAGTTTACAGGTCAAGGCTTGGACCATGACACCGATGAGGGTCCTAAAAGCACTTGCTTTTCAGACTCGGTTTCACGAGACAGTGGATCAGAGGGAAAGGCTTGAAGAGCGCTTTACACACTGAGCAGCAATACCATCAACATTTCAGTCGTGGCCTGGGATATTGTCAAGTGCTGTAGCTTGTGCTTCGGATAAAGGTCAGGTCGAAGGCGTTGTTCACCGTTTTGAAGAACAGGTGTTCATGTCTGGATACAGTTATAGGACACGGTTATTGAATGGACATATTATTCCCGAAATGGCTCGAGCCTCGCTCCCAAGCCTTCATCTAGCTTGCATTAGTGCTAGATACCCTCGGTGAACACTAGCCATCTTGGCGATGTTGTATGGCCTTGTCCTCCTCTGGCCCCGCGAGGGATGATCCTCCTTTGAATACCGATTTTGAGACGTCTCAAACATTTCCTTCCCTTTATAGCGCTCCTTGCACAAGTCATCTAGCTTTTGAGCCCTTTGCCTGCTGGGGCGACGTGCATATAGGATCCGAACCGGATTCGGACAGATCATGCTCTCTCCCACTCGCATCCGATGCCCATCCCTCTTCTCCTGTCCCCGCATATCCTTGCCATTGCCTTTTTCTGTGCCCACAACCTCCTTGCAGACTCTCAAAATATGCATGTCCCAATTTCCCTTCTACCATTGTTGGCGATCGCAGCAGTATCAGCGGTCCCAGTTCCGCGAGGACCAGCTACTTCGTCGATAGCCAGGCGCGACAACGATTATAAATCGTCTATTCCAGAATATGTTTACCGAAGTCGAGCGCAATCCGCTGTGAATCTGGGTTTCTGGTTGGTTGGCGAGCGATGTGAGCGAACTCCTGAACCGATGTCGATTCGCACTAGAACGTTTGACCTTCCCAGATGGAGTTCCGGATCACTATAAGGAATGTGGCGCAGATTCCAAACACAACGACGAACTTGTCTTGGCGAATCGTGCACGAAAGAACAGAAGGAGACTTTCTGGGACACGTCAGTTTCGCCTCTGTTCCACTTAGCTCTCGTGCGACTCAGCTGATCTGAACGCTCACCAGTTTCATCAACGAAGGCGATTTCGCCTTGATGCAGAGTATGGGAATCAACACTGTACGATTGCCCGTGAGTATTTCCATTGACATTGTCCCTTATTTCCCTTCTTAATTTGGCATACTTTGCCTATATTCTACCCAGATTGGTTATTGGACAGTCGGTAGGCAAAACTGTCATTGCCAAGACACACCGTTCTGGGAATACATGCAAAAGTATGACTCAGCGTGGAGCTACGTCGAGAAAGCTATTTCCTGGGCGGCCGCACATGAAATCGGTGTCCTTGTCGATTACCATGGGGCAGAAGGAAGCCAGAATGGTTGGGGTAAGTTTTATCTCCCAGTATCTGTCAGGGGTGAGACTAACGTGGTGGCGTAATCTTCTCGAAGAACATTCCGGGATTGATACTCTGAGTGCGACCTTCCTCGAGCACAAGACATATCAGGAGCATACCACTCTTGTTCTCGAGTGGATCGCGCAGCAAATCAAAGGCAAACCAAATGTCGTTGGCCTGCAAATCTTGAATGAGCCGTTTCCTGATGATCATGCACAAATCAATCCCTGGTGTAAGTATTGGTCATGATGCGTCGAGGCGAACGGGTACTCAGTCGTCGCATCGAACTCCTTTCAGATGAATCTACTCTGAGCCGCTTGCGACCCATTCTCGGGGACGATTTTCCATTCTATATTTCTGGCTCCATCATCGATCAAGCAAGAGTAGACTGGATCAAAGAACAACTTGGATTCATAGTCATGGACTACCACATGGTTGGTGACCGGTGCAGTTGCGGTGGTGGGGTTCATGAGCTGATTTTCTTCCATGTCCAATCTCTGCCGTTTTTAGTACCCCGTCTTCGACGCCAAATACAAGAATAAGTCAGCTCAGGAGCAGATCCAGATGTTGCAGCAGGAATACACACCCCAATATGAGAACGTCGCCGGCGTCAACATGATCGTGAGTGCATCTTGATCAGTGGCAAGTCCACCCCTGCCAGGTGGGATAAATGCGAGACTTACGGAACTTGCACCATGTAGATTGGCGAATGGTCATGCACGAACCCTAACAACCAGACTGATTGGAACGGACAGATAGCGTATTGTGATGCAGAGGTATGTCAAGCCACAACCTAGTCACAGGATTAAGGATTAAAGCGTTGGCGGCGTCTCATAACTTATGGAACCACAGATGCAGATCTTGAGCAGACCCTCTATCGGTGGTATTCACTATTGGTGTACGTGGGGTCAGGAATACTCATCCCGGGCAAATTAAAGCTCACATCATCCATGACCCCTAAACCGAATTTTTCCTGTTTATCCCTGCATAGCTTGGAAGACCCAAGGCTACTGGTACAACACATGGAGCTTCTTGTCTAGCACAGGAGGGTTTGACGGCCTTTCCAGTATCGGCGGAGACGACCGACCGCTGTTGATCCCAGCAAACGGTCGCAACACCTTTGCGCCTGATGGTACAGCTTCCGTTTTCTCCGAAGGAAAAGGACACAGCAAGCGAAATAGGTTTGCCTGGGAGGAGCCCGATGCGGTTCAGATCTGGGACGAAGGTTGCCGTGCGGCGCAGGTCTTTGCGGAGTTCAGCTCAAGGTGAGAGTGTTTTACCTCTGCGTGCGTTGGTGTAGCCCTAATGCTTTTCGGTGCAGACTTGGCTTCGCACAGGAGTGGATTAAGCGACAGAGTCTGGGTAGCGATGAACATACGGAAGAGGAGTATCATCGCCACTTCAGCCGAGGATTGCACGATTGCGAGGCTTAGCGCTCCTACTTCCCTCCTTGACGTTACAATTTCAACCCTCATCACATCTTTCTGTAGTCGTCCAATTTCTTCACTTTCGTTTCAAGTTCATATGCCATTTTCTATGACTGTATCACTTTGAGCATACCCCCTTTCGACAGGCTATATTTGCATTTCGACACCAAGCAGAACGTGATCTGATGCGCAAACGTTCTTCCTTGGTAGCCCAGGTTCCAAAACGTCTGCGCCGTGGGGTAGAAGTATTGCCTTTACTTGCGGTCCCTGTCGGAGTGGCGAAGGTAGATAGAAGAGATAGTCTATTTCAGAATGTGAGATATGAACAAGCCGATGAGACCTGATACCGCGGAAGTCCTGCCTACCTAGCGTAAGCCTCCAGAGTCTGTAAAACAATACTGTCAGCTTGCATTACTCCGCTTCCGTTCACCGATAGAGACTCACGGGGTAAAGCTCGTCCAGGCCGCTTCATCCTTGCCTTCTTCTCCCTTTCCGCCACGACCGCCATAACTGAGTTCCTTCAGCTCTGGCTCTACCCAACCGCTTGTGCCATACAAGCTCTGCACCCCATGATCGCCCAATACCTCCTTTGCAAGCTGCTGCAACTCGATACCATCAAGCAATCCATCCTCCTTGGTTGGTCGGCGAGAATTCTTTGGTAGACCTGGTTCGCCTTGAGATTCACCTGCTTCCTCCTTCTCATCATCTTCCCCGATCCCAACTCCGACAAACTCTGCTGATTCGGATCCTGGGGCGGAGTCGGAATGTGTCCTTTGCTGTGTAGTCGGCATAGTAGCTTCTACGTGATCCTCCACCTTGTCCAAGCTGATATGTATTACCCGAGACTTGTGAATCTGTTCGAGGTGTTCGTCCTCCAGAGGACGACTGGGGTGGACCATTAAGTTGTAAGCAGGCTCCGAGGGAGATGTGTTGAAATCTAGATCCGTTAAGGAGCATGAGCCTTCATCGTTACATGGCCGAGTAGAAAAGACATACCTCCTGCTGCAAATACTGGCCATTCCGGATTCGCGTCTTCGCTGAATGCCTTCATTGCACGCATAAGCATCAGTATCTGTCTGGTTCTTTCGTAATTATAACTGTGAAGGTCGAAAACAAGCGCTTGATCTGGTCAGCCTTGTCACTTCTGCAACCTGGTGCGCCACTACGTACTCGGGGTGCCAGAATCTTATTGACGCGTATAAAAGTTCTCAGTCAGCCCCTGTAACTCGACCTTCAGCACGGAACAGGATGCGACTCACAGATGCGTCGTACCGACAATGATACCAGAGTTTGGTTTATCAACCCATTCCAAAGCAGCCATCAACCCGATATTCTTCGTTTGCCTTGTCCCTCCTCGAGCCCTTTTCCACCTTTTCCTCCTCTCTTGCTTGTCAATCTCGGATTCCTCGCTGACGTTGACACCATGCCTTTCCGCGTGCGCATCTCCTTGCGTGAATTCTTCGTCGTAGTGAATGTTTTTCGTCGCCTTGACGATGAATCTATTCGAGTTGTAGAGGATTACCAAACCGTGAAGCTTTCCAGGACCGGAGGCTTTGATGGCTCTGTGGTCGGGAAGGTGCGGTAGCATGTGATCCAGTCGGTCAACTTCCTATCACATAAGTCATCTGAGTCAGCTCGGAGCTGCTACGTTACTCTGACATTTCAAGACTCACCTGCAAACAGATGATATCCCCTTGGTATGCGGTTAACTCTTCAATCAACATGTCTTTGCGCTCTCCCCAGCGAAGACAGTCTGACGAGGTAAAAGTTAACTCAAAGGCTTGACAAGAATATCCAAGGCGAACGCTTACCTGATCCAGGAAAGAGTTCTCTTCCTGTCACAATACGAATGTGTAGGTGTCAATATCGCAGTGTCCAGCGTTGCGCAGGCGTATCACTCACGAACGAGAGTTTGTGCGAGCATATTCCAGGTCAACAGCCGGAAAGCCTGCCTTCTCTCCCCTTCCACCACATTATCCTCCTCCTTCGCAGCCAGATACTTCCAGTCCCTCCGTAATATCTGACTTCCGCCAGGGGTTGTTGCACCGGAAGCAGGTTCACTATCCACATTCAGTGCCCGATTAGCAGCCTTCTTTGCGAGCTTGGCCTCTTTGCGAGCATTTTGTTTGGCGAGCATTTCGTCCGTCATGATAAACGGTTGTTTCTCTGCCGAGTCATTTGTACTTTTCGGAGTATTGGACATTGTGTTGAGAACCTGGTGTCGCGCAGAGTATACCGCTATGTGGAGACTGCGCCAGAGATAGATAATTTGAATCGGAGACGCGGGATCTGACCTTCGGGAATCCTTCTTCTTCGATAGTAAACTGAAATGTCCCTTCAACCTCATCAACTCTGAAACGACCGATCATCATAACGATCGATCCCTTGAAACACATGACGCAAGCTACTCGCGGAGATTTCTACTCGTTGTCCGCTCCGAGAACGCCTTTCTAGCAGTTCGGAAGCAAGCATCAACATTTTGGTCAACCGAGGAGTGAATTATCTGTCGTGAAGACCTCCCGATCATCTACGGGCAAGTTACTTGTTAGCATTGCAACATCAACAGGCGCGCCTCGTATTCTTCTCCGGTGAATACTCTCCGAGACGCCACAACAATATGCCATCCGCGTGGAGACAAGAAGCTGGTGTCTCAGCACAAGACATTCTCTCGATTGGTCAGTCATCTGCATTCATATCTCGTCGTACCCCGCTAATACAGATACGGTTCACTGATCACAGTCAAAAAAAGAGTCAAGTTCGACGATGATGGGAATGCCGAATCCGTAGAGAGCGACAAGGCGTCGGATGTGGAAGACAACTCGGAAGATGAAGAGGAGGATGAGGAAGGCGAGGAGCTCACACCCGCTTTGGATGCGGCCATTATGCGGACGCTTGCTATGATCAGGAAGAAGGATGAGGTGGTGTACGGTCCCGGGAACGTTCTAGAGGGTGAGCCAAGCTAGGGGGGTATCTTTATTCGGGCGTGAAGACTGATTCAACCGGACTGCGAGGTAGAACAAATGCAAAAGGCCGAGGTCGAAGCGCAAAAGTTCAAGTTTTCCGACAAGAAGGGCAAAGGAAAGGAAAAGGCAAGTCCAAACGAGTCTCGCGGATACTGTCATGATAACAATTCAACCTTTTACAATAGGCATTTTCATTGCAAGACCATCAACGCATGGCGCTCTTGGAAGGAAAACTAGCGAATCCAGATCCGGAAGACGGCACGGAAAATCTACCGGAGACGATCATCCCTTTGACTCACGTCCAGGAAGAACGCGCTCTTCGGGAAGAAGTAACGAAGGCGTTTCATACCGCTTTTGGCAAAGATGAAGATGAAGATGAGGGATTCCTCGTGAAGCGGGACAAGACCGAAACGGAGCAGGATGAGGATAAAGAGGCGTATCGGCGCTTCTTGCTTGCCAATGGCGGTGGAGAGGACCAAGTCCGAGAATTATTGGGTCTCGGTGGCGAAGAGGCCGATGAGAAGGATCAATTGTCTGATGATGGAGAGGATGGCGCAAATGGTGATCAGGAGGAAGTGTCGAGTGTCAACCATGAAGCTCTAGCCAGAAAAGACAAGACTGTGAGACAGAAGAAGGACGACGATGCGTTTTTGATGAAGTATGTACTCTTCCCAAGCCGAGAAAGTAGACTCTACTAATATTACTCTGCCTCGTCTAGCTATATTCTCAACCGAGGTTGGATTGATTCTGAAGACCAACCAGAAGCATCTACCTCTGCCCCTTCCCTGAAGCCCGCGACAAAACCAAAGTCTGAACAGAGTTCGAGCCATCCATGGGGCGAGCTGGAAGACGACGAAGGCTTTGAGGATATAGCTGAAGAGTTTGAAACCGCGTACAACTTCCGATTCGAAGAGCCGTGAGTAGATCCGCAGAAATCTTTATAAACCGTAGTTTCGGATACTCACACAGCTTGGCATATTAGGGGAGCCGCAAATATCGTATCTCATCCCCGTGAAATCGCATCAGCAGTTCGAAGAGCAGACGACACTCGAAAGCTTCAACGACAAGCCAAGGCGGAGAGAAAAGCCGCAGAAAAGGCCAAGAGAGAAGAAGAGACAAAACGGCTAAAAGGACAGAAGCGTCGGCAGATTGAAAAGCAATTGGCGGCACTCAAGGCCGAGTTCGGAGAGGATGCATTGGACGGACTCGATCTGGACGGCGATTGGGATGAAGCTAAACACGATGCTGCCGTGCAGAAATTGATGGGAGGAGACGATGATGATGTAAGCCGTGACTCGTTGACCGCACCTGTCACTTCCGCTCACCTAGCACCAAAACGTGTTCAGGAGAAGCCGACTTGGGATGATCTCGATGACGGCGCTCTTGGTGACGGTACAGAGGACATGGGCCTTGAGGAGCTGCAAGAGTGGCAGGAAGCAGACGATGGGGAGGGCGAACCCTTGCCTGAGGACGATGAAGGCCCTCTCAATATGGCAAGTGGACATGCAAGCTTGCAATCGTGCCTAGTCTCACTGAACTTTTGCTCAACAGGATGCTGATTTCATCGGGCTTCCGGATGAAGCGGGTGAGAAGAAGAGCAAGAAGAACAAGAAAAAGGATAAGAAGGACCGTAAGAAGAAACAGAAGGAAGGGGAGGAAGATGTGGACATGGTCGATGCTGGGGCCTTGAGCCTGGAAGAGAGGAAAGAGAAGCTCAAGAATGCGGTGGGCGAGTATCAGAATCTGGACCACGAAGACATGGTGAGCTCCTTGCATTTCGGCCGCATTCCGCAAGCCAGCGACTGATTGCAGATGCGTAATTCCATAGATCGGGGATTTGCCTACGAGATTCAAGTACATGAAGGGCAGTGCCAACAACTATGGTCTTACTCCAGTGGAGATTCTACTTGCGACCGATGCCGAACTCAACGAAGTCCTGGGACTGAAACACTATGCCCCCTATCGACACGGTTCGGGCGTCGGAGCTGCCGGAAGAGGCATGGGCAAACGGCTTGGCGAATTGAAGTCAAAAGTCGCCAAACGTCGATGGGGCGAGGAAGTAGAGGTTGATAGAAACGGTTTCGGGAAAGATACGGATCAGGGTCGTTCGAGGGACAATGGCTGGAAGGGGCAAGAAACCAGCGGATTCGCCAAAGACAGCGAGGCTGTTCCCAGCGGACCTCCCAAAAAGAGAGCTGGAAAGAAGGAAAGGCAGCGAGCAAAGGCTGCTACTGGTCCCGCACAGGATGATCCTGTGCCTGAACAGACGGAAAAGAAGAGAAAACACTCCGAGGAGCAGCGTGATGACACAAAAAGACAGAAAACGTGACTTAAGTAACACCCCGTATGCTTGCGCCATGTATCGGTCGAAGATAATATCTACCTTTTTGGTCGACCCTTCCATATCAGATGCGGCTGACTCTAGTCGGAGTAGTCATGCTTTTCATCGTGAATGCTTCTCATGCATGCGATAACTTCGCGAAAATACAACTTTATTGCTGACGAGATGGGACATTGTCTGTCTGGACCGTACTAGCGGCCATCATATGTGAGATGAAGTAAGAGGCTGCCCTTTGCTGTAGGCATTCGCCACCTGGCTGCCATATATCCTTCGATCCCACTGTGACGGTGGAAACGAACTGTGATGCACCGATCATGTCGACGACCTCGAATGGCGAACAGAACCGCATCGGTCCACGATGCTAACTTGCGGGCTGGTGCACTTTTGACCTCGTCATCCGCCCGGTTGGTCTAATGAGACGCTGCTGCTTGATTTTGATCGGCGCTCGGGTTGGTCGTTACGTCGATCTCATGTGATCTGTTGCTGAAAACCTGATTCTCTTGCGAATTGCACTTGTTCTCGAGTGTTTGGAAGTGCTCGTTCTCTTCAATGGTGTCGAAAGGTCCGTCGTCAAATATTGTAAAATCGTGATTGTCATGAAAGGAGTGCTGCATTTCCCTGTCCCCAACGCTGTGTGACATGGGTCCTGTTGACGTCGCGGCAGGCATTGCTCCCATAGACGTGTCTAATAGTCCTTCACGTTGATGGACACTTCGTTCTTCGTCGATAATCAGACCGGTTCTCTTCCTCCTCGAACTGTTCTCTTCGCCTGGGTGGTGTGTGAGTGCTTCCTCTGCTCTTCTCTTGGCGGTATCGTTTGGCCTCCTGGGTTTCCGCGGCAGAGTTGCCGGCCGAATGCCATTCACAAACATCCATGACTCAGCCGTCCTCGGCGGGTTCTTGAGGCGCAAGGCATCTAGCTTGAATCGACGAAGGGGAACTTGGGTGTAGCCTTTGCCTTTTGTTTCAGCAGTCTGCGTAACCGCTATTTCGTCTAGCCGATCATATAGTCCCTGTAACTGCCATGTTGTAAGATCAGTCAGGGTTCAGGCGGTTCCGTTGACTTCCGCAAGTACATACCTGGGTACTCCGCCAACGCGGCGTCTTCACTTCGACCACCTTTTCATTTGCGGTCTTCCGACCGGTCATATCGGCATAGAACTGCCAAGTGCCTGGCGAGAGGCCAGACTCTTCCCCTTCTGAAGAGTCCTCTGAAGACATGTACTCCATACGAAGAATCTGTTGAGGTATCGGCTGCTCGAGTCGACCGGCCGCCTTCAGACGCTTCTTCTGTTTCTACACGGTGGGAATGCGAAGGTAGAGTTACTATCTAGTCTGGGCATTCGGTGCCATTTCATACTAACGAGATCTTTTCGCGCCCATCGTCTCCCCCTCTTGGCGGCTCTCGCGCTTTTCGCCCTCCACCTCTCGTCTGTCTGGTATGCATACCGTTTACCGAAATTGTGGAAGGACACGTTCGCTGCAACCTAAATCAAATTACGGGATTGGTCTCGGTACGGTTATCGTTGATAGTCCTTGCTTACCTTGGCTGCCTCTAATCTCCGTTGGTTCTCTGGAACGGCAATCAACGGATCGCTCATAAGCTCCCGGAAGACAATGGCTGCGATCTCCTCTTGGAACTATTGTATGGATGTGCCGAAGTGCATATATCAGATGCGGATCCGCTGTCAGACGGAAGATTCAAGAAGTGCACCTTGACATTTTCGGGGTGCTTCGAGCCTTTACTCCAGTCGGGCCCTCCCTTGTCTGGTCCTGGAAGAGGATCCTCTTCAGTGATTCCCCAAGCAGATCTCATCTGTTAGTGAACACCAATGTCCAGCTCGGATCAGTGTGCCGAGAACGTGCAATGAACGATAGATCTTACCTTGGAGCGTATTAACCGCTGTAAACATTACAAGGCAATCAGCTTCCAGTACAATCCCGTTCCCGAGATGGTCACGCACAGAAAGTTGGTCCATTCTATCCTTGATCATCATTCTTTTTCCCGTTTCTTCGCTGAGAGGAATCAAATGTCGCGAGCTCGAAGATCCTTCTGAATCTCTGCGCTCATCCGTAAGCCGTCGGCAGGGTTGTTTCTGCTGCTGCGGGATCGAAACCTCTGATTGAGGCGATGCATCGGAATCGTCGAATGACGTGACGCTAGGACTGCCGTTCATGATATTTGTCGAAAGCAAAGAATCATTTCGGACCGGCGACGGAGTTGGCTGAGAGATTTGATAAGCGCTGGAACTTGCAAATGCGTTTTGCTGTGTACTACAAGAAGGATAGGTACTGGCGAAGTGTGTCTGCTGCGAAGTTGAGTGCTGCGCGGATGTCATGTCTGGCGGCCGTCTGTCATGCAAACTGGTCTGATTCTGTTCTTGATCCATTCTCTTCATCTCTTCCTTCAACCTGTCCAGCGTCTCGTCGTCTATAAGTTGCTCGTGCGAAATATCCATGACGGTCGACGTCGAGAATAAAGCAACATCCTCCGCAAGATGAAGGTGTCCGGTGGCCATTTCCACATCATCTCCGCTGACAGTCTCTTGCAGGAAATTTCCATCCAACCCTAAATGCTCTACCGCAACTTCAAAATCCGATTCATCAAAGCTGTGGCTGTCGTTCCCACTCTGCAGATTTTCCGCGATAGACGTGGCATGTCTTGAACCGTATATGGTGCTGGATGTCGAATCCAGCGGCGATGTCTCTTCCTCGAAAAACCCATCGCCCTCTTCCGTGAGCTCGTCTTCCAGAGCCTTCATGTCGTGCATAGCTTGGCGCCTTGTCGCATCGTCTCCATAGCCCTCAAATGGGAGCGCATTGTGACCCAGATCGAGAGCTTCATGGTTTCCTGCAAACAGATAATGTTCGCTGGATTGATTATCGCCTACACCCATCCATCAATGTACCAGTCAGCGGGTTAACGTCGTAAATACAGAACGTCGCCTACCTCCAAACGGATTTTCATGTCCTAGATGTCGATGCCCCAGCAAAACCTCTATCTGTTCTGCGGTGATCTCTGCATTGTTTGGGTCGTCCGGATTCCGGTTTGCGCTGAACATTCTCCGTTATCCAGTACGTCGAGCCGCGCGATACCATCGATTCGAGAAAGCTGAAGAAGAATCGACAAAGCTGGAAATGGGTCTTCGTCCTGGAGCTGCTGTATTGTTGAATCCCCTCTTCAGTCACAGGATATGTACCGTGAGCCAGACGAGGAACGATGTCGATACGGTGTTACAACCCATCAGCAGCAATGATGCTAATAAGAATGCCACAATTGTACAGGTGCGCCCGAAGTGGACAGGATGATCGAACATCCACCTCCTGCTAACCGCTGCCCCTTGCATGTTCTTCTTCCAGAGTCTAGTGCTGGATGGCCATAGTCCTCTGAAGGGAAGCCTCTAAACCACTAGAGGAACCCCTGAAAAGCAGTATCTTGAGGTCACCATGGCTGCTCCGATCCATGAATCCTTTACGGCATCATCACGAGACCTCTTGACCGACCTGACGAAACAACGCTCAACCCAGACATTCGATGTGACACAATGCCCAATCAGACCGATAGTCACCGAAGAAGAATTGTCCTCGCGGATCCGACCGTTCTTCACACAGATACAGGCCACTTCTGCGCCGGGAAGTGGTGTCAAGCTGAATGGTAATAGTCTAAAAGGACATTTAGAGGTCACGGGTAGAGAGATAATTCTTGTTGTAGCGGTAAGCACAATCGAAGGGTCATACATCCAACGCTAGATGTTCATCATCCTCGCATACGGGGGACCAGGAAGAGGAGCTTTCACTGGATGCTTTGGATGGGGCTGCAAAATGGCTATTAGCTGCAAAGCTATATGATGCTTGCGACATCATACGTATCCTTTTCACAATCGCGTCCAGTAAGTCCTTTCATCGATGATCAGGGCTGTGTAGCTGACTGTCAAACCGTACACAAGCTCTCCCTCTACCGGAGGATGAGCCTTCGACCTCCAGTGCGGCAACTACGCCAAAATGGGATCCAATTGTCATGTTCATGGCCATCATCGACGAATTAGTGGAATTGCTCTCAATAGACAGCTGGAATATCTTTTTTGGATACCTTGAATCCCGAAGGGAAGCTTTAACTCAGGTAGGCTTCGAAGTTGCCCTATGTGCTTGAACGTTTACTCATGCCAGGTTATTATGTCTCATAGGGCAAACTTCTCACAGGAGTTCGAGCACTGTATTTCCTGAAACCACTAAACGGCCTGCTCAGGATAACGTCGAGGTCTAGCCATGCACATCCATCGACAACATTCGCATCATTTGAAGAATATCTTGAATCAACATCAAAAACGCAGTCCGCAGGCGCGTCATCTGTGTCTGGTTCAACAAGCGAGCTCGAACTTCGAGGTAGAATACATCTTCTCATGTCTGGTCTCTTCAGGCTTTCGGATCCAAGCGCAACGAATTCAAGGGGAGATTACGCAGATATGCTCCTCGAGTATGAGCAAATCGCGCAGTTACCATTGAACCTACCAGACGCAGATTCCATTGCGGAAGAGGAGAAGACGGAGATGGACGTTTCAGAGAGCAGTGAAGAATCTAGCAAATCAAGAGGTAAGTAACTTCGACATTCGCTCAACTCGCAGACTCGATGTTCATCTCCTCATTCATTGTAGAACTTTACAACACCCTCTGCGGCCTACAGCGGTTCTTCAACAACCCAGCAGGAATAACCGCGCCAGCAACAGACGAGAAGAGCGTGACCGGTCTGCAAGAGGTTAAACTTATAATAGAGACCTTTCTGCCAGGGTTGGCGGCATCCGACGTACGCTCGCCGCGTGATTCGTCGATGGCACTAGAGCCTTTCATGCCTCGCTACATTCCAAGCAAAAACACTGTGAAGTTCCAGGTAAGTGGACCGCAACAATGCGAATGCTTTTGGGTATACGCTGAGCTGACGTCTGACCGAGATCAGCTGGGGGAGCCAGAGTTCAGGAGACAGCTATGCATACAACTCTTAATCATACTGCAGCAGATTCAAAACTTGCATGTCAAGGACAAAGCGCGTCATCCCAAAGACTTGCACTTTGCAACGACTTTCAGCGTAGAGACAGAAGACGTAAGTGACGTTAATCGCAATTTTAAGTTGACTGTCTGATCCTCGTTGTTGTTCTTCAGTATGAATGGGCACGAAAACAATCAGCTGTCGTTCACGGAGAAATAGTCAAGATGCCCGGAGGCAGAGAGTTTGATCACCTGATATCCAGTATTCTCGCAAGGGAACGGAATCATGTGAGTTGCTCGACATTGCGTCATCTGTTACGCCCAACTGCCCGTTGCTCACTGGCATTGTCCGACTATAGGCTATCTGGAAACACGCTGGATGTTATGCGTTTGAGCGACCCTCGATGAGCGAGGAAGAGATTGCAAAGGCCGAGGATCGCCGTAAAGCGATTATCGCACCTCTTCCACCGTTCAAGCACGCAGCCGGGACCAAAGCACTCTCTCAGCTCAGCAGAAACTCCCTCACTTCAGTGGAACAGCTCAAGAAACACAAAGTGTAGGTGGCTGTCTCGAGTGGTAGAAAGGAAGTAAGCTCACGTCCTGGTCGCATCTGGCCTCTAGTACCGAAACTGTTAAAAGTCTACAGGAAAAATGGAACGAGGTCGACTTTGACGAAGGCATGGGCGGCAATCCGCGGGAATTCTTGGAGGTATGTTATTCACTCATGTGCAGCTTCTGCCTCAGCTTGACGCAACGTCTTTTGTCCACCTTAGCAAAAGGCATCATTGTCATGGCGAGCTTTGCGCCTAGTACAAGAAGAAGACTTTGATATTCTCGAGAAGCTCAAAGACAAGTATGATCCAAACGAGATTATCAAGGTCAAGGAGGACATGTCGAAAAGCTCTGCTGAGCCGGCGCAGCCCGTCACCAGCGCTATGGGTACACCGAATCCACCATCCGCTGCGACTTTTGCAGCAGAGTCTGAAAATGAAGACAAGGATAAGACGCCGGTCGTCGAGGAATCGATACCAGCTCCTGATGTGGACGCCAAGATGGACCCTGTGGCTCATCCCGACGCTTCTGAGGAGAAACCTGGGACGGAAGCGTCTGGGAGTGATAATCAACGGATCGACGCGACCAACACCGCGGTTGTTGCCGGGATCTCACAGGATGTTGATATGGAGTGATCCTTTGTATATCCTTCAACTCGAAAGCATACATAAGATGCATTTTCTATGCAATATGCTTTTATATCAGAGGGAACCAGGACTTGACCATAACTTCTATGGGTTTATTGCAAGAACTGTTCCAGTCTTCCGATTTCCTCGTCGCCTTCGAGCCTCTCCCCAAGCCACTCGTTTTGAGGGTGGGCACCAAGCCTCTTCTCGTAGAAAGCGATGGATGGTTCGTTCCACTATTACAAGTAATGAAGCAAGTGATGAGTGACTGCTGAAGATCGAAGGATGAACCAGCCTTACGGTAAGAACTCTCCATTCAATCCGACCGCATTTTCGCTCTCTGGCAATTCGACCTAGGTGTCCAAAAAGGATCTTGCCAATGCCGGCGTTTCGTCGGGACTGAGTTACGTAGAGATCCTCGAGCTAACAAGCAGACATATGTGTAAGTTTGACAGGTCACTCGGGCATACTGCTGCGTACGTACGTAGAGACCTGGTTGGCCCAGCCAGGTGGAGAAGCTGAAGAAGTACTGCGACGTTCACGAAGCACAACTCAGTCCGCGAGCCATATGCATCCGGCCTCTGCAGGACTCACCAACGCCATACCAACTACTTCTTCCCCATCCCTGGCCAGAATACATTCCGCATACTTCTTTTCAAACACGTTTTCCTTGATCTAGAGTAACTCGTCGCCGATGCAAAGTTTGAGCATTGGGCAATTTGTAGTATCGGCAGCTTGCTCACTAGCTCAGGAGTGGCCGTCACCGCATCGGGCTCCTTCTCATAGACGGCGAGCTCGGTAATGAGCCTGAGGATATCCGGCTAGAACGTAGGATAAAGCTGGGTCTGAGAGAGCCCCATCGGCATCTCGGAAGATATCACTCACGATATCTTGCTCGGTAGCTTGCTCCACCTGGATGTCTCCCTTCGACATGATGAATTCAGGATTGTGAGAGAAAAAGAGGAGACGGCAAAGGTGAAAGGTTGACGAGTTTTCGAAATAGACAGCTCATCTGTGCACTTCGCGTTTTGAAATCTGTGAAACCGGATTCGATAAATTCGATCACATCGCTGCTTCGGTCCGAGGGACGGTTTGGTACCCGGGGTGGCGGCGTCATACATGCTCCGCAAGCCAAGCAGCCAGCTGGGCAGACACGGTAGACATGTATCCTCATATATAGTGAAGCACAGGGCATGCTGTACGGGGGCAAGGTTGAAGGAACATAAGGGGAGGGCAAGAGTCGATCCATACATCATGCCCGCCGGCCGCAGGCTCGATGATAACCGTGGCGCCTGATTATCTGGGAAATATTGGAGGAGTCCAAGCTCTAGCAGAAATCTAGAATCGACTGATGGAGAGCGCGAGCCTAGGTCAGATCATCAGAATAGCATGTTTCCTTGTACGCTGAGCGCCTCGCGCTCCGTTGATCCTGTCTGAGAGACTATGCCCTAAATAACAGCTTTCTAACCTCCCGCAACCAAACTCTTGCAACACCATTCCTTAATACTGAGAGGAACGGAGATATTAGAACGTTTCCTCATCCCGCGAATAGATTCAACTTACGACGTAGGGAATGATCTTGTAGGGGACCCGTTTGCAATACTGGAAATGAGAGATGACATCAATTCTCGGTCACCATGTTTTGAGTGAACGCGAATGGAAATTACCTCTTTCCAGTCATCTCCGTACTTCTCCGTGCATGCATGGTCATCTCGCATCTGTCGATGGACCAAGAGGATAGCAAAGTAGACCACGTAGAAGTAAGTGATTGGTGTGGAGAAGCCAGTTGGCAAACACCAAGCCCAGCTATCGGATTGCCAAAATTGAAATGTCAGCGAAGTCAAAGGTATCGTGCCCGTCTACTTACGCCATGATCCAGTCACCCATGTAGTTCTGTAAACGTTGATTATCAGCCAAGTGTCCCGCGATGCTTCAACCAGTCGTTCACGCACAGGATGCCTTGATCGACCCCACCAACCGGAAGTGATGAGTCGCCCGCCGTTCTGCGTTTTCATGAAGCTCAAGTCTAGGATGAGAGCGCTCCGATTAAGCTTTTGTCCCATATGACTAGGAGTTACACCTACTCTTCTTGTCCTTTCCGTTTCGGAAGTCGTTCTTTTCCTTGTTGCTGGACCTGAAAATGTAGTAACCGACGGTCGCGAGTGCGAGAATAGCCAAGGTGCCGTTTTGACCCAGAAAGGTCGGGTGGAATGCCAAGAAACGAGCTTGCAAGCTGTACGTGAATGGTACCCAGACAAGATCTCCGAAAGAAAGCATGAACCCGAAGCCATCCGTCGTAATGTCCATGGTCGTCAGTACAGAGGTCTAAAAAAGCAAGAGTTTATGAGAAATCGTTTCGGAGCCAATATTTGAGACGACGAACCTCATTGTAGAGAGCATCGAAGATGTAGACGCCATGCATCAAAACGACCAGCCACATACTGGCTGTGACCTTGTGCAAGCCGCCGAGTCTGATGGACTGCTCGCACAGGCAGCTGAGATCCAAGACCCACCACAGAATCATTCCCGGTCGGAGTTCGTTGAAGGATTTGATGTCAAAGTTGGACGAATTGGCAGGAGTAGGATTCAAAGGTCGACCCATCCAGAACTGGTGGCAACGTCAACTCGATCAACAACTCGGCGCTTCGGGAGGAAGACTGGTTTGGCTTACGTCGTAAATGAAGTTGCCGCTGTTTCCTCCCAATGCAAGGAGCTCCCCGTTGTTGAAGCTTTGCCAGTATACGGCGATCGCTTGGAGGACAGAGTTGACGAAGGCAGCGGTGAGGAGTCCCAACCACCTATCGTACAGCCAAGAGAGCAATTCTTGTCCTTTGGACGAGGTGCTCGGGTTGATCAGGAGTCCGCCGATAAGACCAGTGGTAAGAAGCAAGGTTGCAAAGGCTATCAATCGATTGTCAGCCTACACTCGCGTTGCTCCCTGAGATAGATTTATACTAACCATTGATCTTGTAGACCTGTTTCTTTCCATTTCGCAGAATCGTCCCTTCAACCCATTCTCCGGGCAAGAACTTCCAGCAAGCAACAATGTATGCATACCAGGCGGCATATATCAAGTGTGCCTTCCAGTCCAAAGCCCTCGCGGTAAGCTCTACGATATCCCTGGGATGAACGTCGAAGAACAGTCCGTGTCGACCAGTGCTCTCATCAAAGGTCGAGAACTTGGGAGGACATCCCACTCGTTCGTTGCATCCGGTGTACAAGAGATATGCGACGGCAGGGGTGACGAGTGTTATGATACCCACGCCGATGGGTCCCATGAATTCGACGGGTCGAGATTTCGGGTTCATTTCTTCGTAGGTTGGTTTGTGGGGGTGAAGGGGCAGATCAATCTTGGTTGTTGCGGTGACGGTCGTTACGGTCTCCCGTCCGTCGACGGCAGAAGAACGTGTAGAGACCATTGCCGCTTGAGATGAGTTGGTGTATCTTGCGATGTCGTCTGTGTAGCAGTACGTCTCCTTCACGGAAGAGGACGTCGGCACAAATGGTACGATAGGAGAATGAAAGCTGGCCGCACTTTGTTTGTTGTTGAAGTGATCGGGCTCGCGTGAATCGTCATGCGCCTTAGCCCAGTCCAGCGTCATGACGAAACTCGGTGCTGTATCGCCTATCATTTGAACCATATGGTGTGTCGTCTAGTAGTACAACATGCTCGACACCGTCGGCGGTCCATTATCAAAATACAACGCAGGGGAAGGCTGAATCAATCTCGACCGCGACGGTCAACGAAATACAATCTATTGGAATCCGGAATATACGCTTCGATCTCAGGCGTTGCCATTGACAAAGATGGGTTCGGCACCGGCCTGTGCATCACAAGTATCTAGCAGCTTGTTAACTTGTTCTAGTTGTTGAGTCTGCGCTTGCATTTCGTTAGCCCTGCGATAGCAACCATGTCATCAATTCCACTTACCAAATTTGAACGAAGTAGATCAAGGTCCGCCGTTCTTAGCTTTTGCCATCTATCAGACAAGCTTTTATCAGTTCTCTATTCGCGCTGAAAACGAAAGCTGTCGAATGCGACGTACCCAGCATGCCGTTCACACTTTTTCCTCGGCAAAAGACATATTGTCGACTGATCAACCTGTTCGTCGCCATTTCGCATTGTGACGTCTTCCTGGTCGACGGCGTCCTGGTCGGCATTGCCTTCTTCCGAACCACCGTCGTTCACGAAGCGCATGTCGAATCCACAAGGTCGCTCTTCTACCGCCTTCTCCGCCGCCGAGCTTTTACTCTTCTTGTTCTTCTTTTTGTTTTTCTTTGCTTCTGCTGCCGCCAGTGCATCGCCGTTCGCTTCTCCGTCTGCGTCCTGAGCATGTAGATCTGGCAAAGATTCGGCATTTTCAATGGCGCGCTTGAGGAACGATTCCTGACGTGCAAGTTGTTTCATGTGATGTTCGATAGACTGTTTGCGCTGCTCAAAAATACTCCGAGATTCAGCATTGTCTAACGCACTAGCCTGGCGGGCTCGTGCAGTTCGATCTTGAAAGGGCTTGAATACTTCAGCGTCGAGTTCCGAATCAACCTTTGGCGTGACATCGTCCATTACTGCCTCGCCGTCCGTCTGGGTGTTTCCGCGATCGATCGGTTTGCTCGATACACTCAGAGCAATGCCCTCTGGTTGAATGACCGTCGAAAGACTTTTTGCGACTTGTTCAGGTTTCACCTTGTTTGTCTTCAACCGGTCCAGAGCATAGTGAATGCCACAAGTATCAGAGCAGAATCTATCGTTTGCAAGGATCAGCACCCGTACGAGGCAACACGTGGTCCCAGATGTCAAGCCAGACTTACTTTGACAAAGCACCTCGTCCTGGACGTCTGCAACCCTCGCGTTGACACTTGTCTTTGTAACATGTCTTCAGAGTAACACCGGGATCTAAATATCAAGCAGGCAGGTTTGATGCTTCAGCGGCGCTGTTCTGCACGGAAAACTGCAGTAGATTTACAAACCTTTATCGCATACTGGGCAAACATATTGGTCGAGCAATCCAATATCCTCTTCTGCAACACCGACACAATGGATATGATACCAGTTTTGACACCTATCGATGGACGGAATCAGCTCGAGGATCAAGGCGGGTCAGAACAGCTTATCGACTCACACATCACACTCCACCATCGTGCTGCTGTCCTCAGTGAAAGCCTTTTTGCAAACACAGTACAGTGTCGTGTCCTCTTCTTCTTCTTCTTCCTCGATAGGTTCCGGCGATGCAGCTTGATTCTTCCCCTATCATGTGCAACCGACAGGAAGGGAACTTCTTTATTAGTTCACTTGAAAATAAAAGTAACACCGAAGCTGCACATACCCTTCCTTTTCTGCTACTTGTGGGTTCAAAAAACACGGGTTCTTCATCAATCTGTACCGATTTCTGCTTTGAACCTTTGCCAGCCTTCTTTTCAGCGGTCACACCTGACTCGAGTGATCCAGCTCGGTTCTTCGCTTGACTGTTGGATGCGGCCTTGCCTTTGGACCTGCTTGAGGTTTCCTGATAAACAGTAGGAGTGTGTGAGAAACCATACTTCACAGGTTGACTGTCACTCACATTCTTCCGTCCCTTCTTCTTAGGTTTTATGTCTTCATCCTCTTCGATGTCTTCCATAGGCGCTGGTTCTTCTGCTCTCTTTTTGCCTTTCCCTTTTGCTCCATTGGAGGATTTGCCGACGGCCGTACTCGCAGGAGCTTTGACAGCACCGTTACTCTGTCTCTTCTTCCCCTTGGATGCGGTATCGTTTTCCATTTTAATATCGATTCCAGCGCGTGACATTTCCGCATCACTTTCCTCGGGCATGATGTCGTCTTCGTCATCCGCCAAGGTTTGATCAACTGCTGTAGGCTCTGCTTCCGCCGTAGACGAAGCCTTCCCTCCGCCATTCTCTGCCCAAAGCAACTTCGATATCGATCGAGAGTTTTCTCGCAAAGGAATATGTCCAACGATGGTGTCGATGTTTGATATGCCAACTGACGTGTCCTTCTCCTTCCTTTTGCTGTTCTTGGCGGGCACAGACGGAGGATCCATGCTGCCAGCAATGATTGGGTGTTCGCCGAGGGACTTGACATCCGGACTGGTCTTCTTTGAATTCTTTCTCTGTTTCGGCTTCTTTTCAGAAGTAGCTGATGTACTGGCCTCCACTTGACTCTCCATCGGGGGAGACGTTTGATTATTGGAAGAGGGTCCCATAATCATGCTTGTCCCAGTCGCTTGCTGCTCATAGTCGTTCTCCCGCGCGGAAGCTTCCGCAGCCAACACGAGGTCATATATAGACAACCTATTCTGCGTCTGTGGCGGTGGGAGCATGCCGCGATCATTCATCACTGGCGATGTGGTGTTGCTGTACGATACTGGAGGTTGATAGGTATATATTTGCGCATGAGGGATCGGATCAGTATAGGAAGGGTGTGGTTGATCCGATCGTTCGGTGTAAAAATGATGGTCGTTTCCTCGCCAAGACTCGTATGTATGCGTTTGATCCGAGGGACGATCGAGATGCTCCTGAGATTTGGGCGGGGACAATTCACTGAACGTCGAATCCTGCCTTGGCAATACCGATGATTGTTGTTCTTGCACGCCTTCCCCTGTACCTTCAGACGTACCGCCTCGGAGCTGAACGACACGGAATGATGGCGGACTTTTGTTCTTTGGCTGCAATCTAGAATGCGTATAGCGGTGACCAACGGGATCGTCAGCGCTGGACCGTCGCTTTCCGTTCATGGCAGGATGGGACGACTGAGGGCCTGGTCTGTAGCCGAAGGGATGAGGATCCGAATGCGAACTGCTCGGCGGATACGAAGACGGAAATACGGGTGTTGACTCTGTTTTACCCAATGAACGCGAAGCGTCGATCTCGTATCTCTCTCGCGCAGAAAGCGATGAAGGCACGAAGAGGGCTGATCCGGACTCGTAATATTGCTGCGAAGGTAACACCATGGTTCCATCTGCTCGGTTGAGCGTTCCATTCGACATGATCGGAGAAGTCGCCAGCGCAATCTCTGCCATGCGATGTAGTGGAGAAAGCTGTTCATCATTCAGGTTGCTGAGCATCGGGACTACGGGCGTTTCTGTAACGTCGTAGATGACTGCATTGTCTTCCTCGAGCGCGGCAGGTTTCGCGGTGGCGGTGTTCTCGGATGGAGAGGAACCTTGTATGACATGAGACTGATCCGTCGGCGGATGCGATGCTACCATATTTGAGTCTGGGTGATTCGAGTCCTCTGGGATTGCTGATTCTGAAGAGGCTACAACCTCACCTCCCGGACTTCGTTCCACGGAGTTGATCTCTGTGGCCTGAGCCGATCCTCCGCTCGTCGAAGATACTGCAGATAACGAGAGGGGCTGTTGATCAACGTCCATCTGGCTAGTCTGCTGATCGACAGTAAAGCCGAAATTGTTTTCTTCTTGTGATTGTCCGATTTGATGCTGCGGTAGAACCTGTTGCGATTCGCTTTCTTCACTGGCTTCTGCTACAATATTCAGCGAGGGAGCTGCAGCATGGTCAAACATTGATGAGGCGGGTGTGCGATCTACTCCATCGGGATCTGGCATAGATGGTCCAGCATCCATGGCCGAAGATTTGTTGTTTATCGTTGGGTGATCGCGTCTTTGCTGCAGGCAGCGGCAAGGCACCGTTGTTGTAAAAACAAGGAGGCTATGGAGAGAAATGAGAAATGGGTCCGATAGGGTGTTGGGGAGTCAGACTGAGAGTACTGATGATACCGCCATCACACAGTTTACCTCAGCTAGCAGCCAAACACCAACGAACGAACGGTTGTCTGCTCTCGATCGTTCATCATGATCAATCGCGGATTCGCGGTCCCCTGCGTTTCCGCCTTGTTAGCTTCCCGACCAGCCGGTGAAGCCATTCGAAGCTTCAGGCCAGAGTTGGGAAAGGGCTCGTTTCCTCGATTTGGCCAGATGGCCGTTTGAATGAGTGATAGGTTGTGCCGGCTAGTGGAGAAGGATAATGGCAAGTCTGACCGAACTCTTCAGGCCGTCGATTTACGGTGCTCAGATACGATACATCACGACCGAATGCACCTGCTACAACGACTGCAACAGATTCACAGCACCTCTACGTCTATCTCGAAACCACAATCTGCACAGACCCTCCGGACTTTTCTCATTCCGCTATCTGTCACGGCGTCCGAGGCATCGATTGGGAACTCTTCCCATGTATGTTCATGGCGAGCGTCTTCTCTTCTCTGCCACACGTTATTACGTGTACGTTTCCGCAGCCTGGAATAGCGATGAATACGTTATTAGAGGATACAGAATGAGGCAAGGCGATACTCACTCTTTCAAACCCTCCTCAAACTTGCGTTCCTTTCTCTGTCGCTTCTGTTCTTCCCTGCGGTCCCACTCGGCATCCATTCCCTCTTCCCCTCCCCACTTTTTCCACGCGACTTCTTCCACCTGAAACCGGAGGTACAGCATCATGTTGCTATATGTCGATGCGTGCGGATTGGCTTTCAGTAGATGTGGGAGAAGAGACGTATCCTGTAGTTCCCCGTCTGTTAAAAGGTAGTCCTGCATCAAGAGGGATTAGGTTGAAAGAGGACCAAATAATGGAGACGATTCACACTGACCTCTCGGCACTCCGTTTTCGTCAGAAGCGAGTACTTTTCCGGAAGCCTGTTTTTGCATGGCTTGCAAACCCTGATATTGAACACCTACATATCCACCGTCATCATTCAGTAACAAGACTACTCGAGACAAGCAGACCCACCTTGTAGAATTGATAGTCGATTTCTAGAGTACCACATTCATAGCAACGTGGTGACGAGTCGGCATGGATCGCTGCAGGTATCGCATCGAGTAAAAGCATCAGAAGGTGTTTACTCCGACCCGCACGGCAATCACCACACACCTGGTTCCTCTCCCTCCTTGATCATCTGCCTTTCTCTAGCCTTTTCCCTCAACACTTGCGCCACACTTTTCGCCGCCCCATCCCCATCTTCCTCTGTCAAGAATCCACCTTTCGAATTATGCAACTTGCTCAAATCATATTCAAAGTATTTCCCGAGTCTTGAATCCCGTGGTAATGGTGCATTAGGCAAATCTGCGGCGGTTGCTTGACCTGCGGCTGCATTACGGGACGAGGTCGGTTGGGCGGGAACGGTGTGAACAAAGGTGGTTTGAAGCTTTCGAGTGGATTTGGCTGTTTCAGCTGCCTGTTTCAGCTTGATCTTGGCTATTCCGGGAAGGGGAAAGCGTTTTCATCAGACGAATACAGGAACGATGCTTTGCAGGTCAAGGCATACCTTTCAGTCGAGCCAATTGCGCTTGACGATGCTGAGCAGGGGTAAGCTCCGAACTGGACATGCCTCTTCTGATGTGCGCTGGGGAGGGTGTTGATGAGTCGGAGTCAATGCCTGCTCGTGCCAGTTATGAACCTCTATATGCCTTGACGAGACAATTTCAGTATACAAAGACTTGAAACCTTAAAAACTCTATTCGATCGCCACCGTCAAGGTGGATTCGTCATCGAAGACAATGTCTGCGGTGCGCCCGCAACAAATCGAGAGGTCGTCGTTTGGTGGTTCGAGTGCGAGTGTCGCTGGTTTGTTCGAAACTGTTTGGAATCCGACGCATCTGAGGGCAGCTAAAGACGCTGAGCCAGATCAACCTGAGATGGTTGGTCAGAGGAGCTCTGCAGAGCATGTGACAGCAAGTGGCGTAAAAGAACTTCCAGTTTATGGCAAGGGTCTCGCCCAAATTGAATGGAGGGGCCGACAAAGAATTCAGAGATAGCTTCAAAGATGCATCTTGATGTGCATATATTTGTTATTACAACTGGCTTTACTTTGCCTTCTTGCCCCGATGCCCCTGAGTAGCACCGATCTCTTTCTTGTACTGCTTCTTGCCCATGCCCTGCGTGCTCATCTTGACATCCTTGGCGTCAGAAGAGGTATCGACGAATCGGTACATGGACTTCTTCTTGCCAATTTCTGAAGCGTGGCCTTTACTCGACAGATCCTGCTCAACCCGAGTCTCGCCCGCAGCATCAACGTGAGATGGGACGGAAGAGCCTTCGGTTCCAGTACGGTTGTATGGGACATCCAAGGCTGCGGGACCACCAGTCGCGGTAGCACCAGGGTCGAGGTCCATCGATCGGAATTCCCAAACGTTACGTTCGACACCGGGCAACTCCATGATGGTATCACGGCGGGTGAAGGCGCTTGTTGGCAGAGGAGTACCTTCAGAATCGATGGCGGTTTCTTCGGCGGCTTCAAGTCCAGAAGCGGGATGTGCTAGTCGAGCATCCTTCTCCTGCTTCTCGGCGTTCCAGTTCCGTTTGGTGATATCCTTTCCTGGACGGGGCGACTTGACACCGAGATATTGTTCCATGGAAGCTTGGAATGGCGTTTGAAGAACCTGATAAGAACAAGAGATGGCACGATATCAGTCACTGTTCAAGATTGTTTGTCACAAATTTGAGCGGAAGGGGATTCGTTCAGAAAGCCATGCATGACAGTTGTTTAACCATATTGTTATACTGTGGTCTTCAAGACTAATCGATATGTGTGTTTCATCATAAGAGAGTGGAAGAGGATGTGGAGGGCATGTGGAAGGAGCAGATTGAAATGACGTATTTACCTTTTTGTGTTGACGATTTTCGAACAAGAGCAAAAGAGAAAGGGAAAGGAAAGAGAATGTCAGCAACACGAACACGCAACATGGAAAAATCATCGGAAGGAGGCGGTAGTCAGAAAGTGAAGAATGATAATTAACCATGATTTTAGATGATAGTCTTTTGAACGAAGGTTATGTCATTGTTGCTCATCACACAACGAAAGGCGGGAATGGGTGGTGGTGTAATGGAACAGGACAACAGATTCTGCAACGCACCTTGTTCGTCTTCTCCCACTCCTTTTCCACAATCTTCAGCCTGAGAATAGCCTCTATTCTGGCCTTGCTGATGCCGTGCTTTGCGCTCAACTGATTGATGTTGCCAGTCTTGGACTCGGTGGCATTGGCAAACGGCGATGCTGGAACCGGAGAGAACTTGTCGGCGAAAAAGTATTCCTGGTATATCATCTCTCGGAGCGCATCGGATAGCGGTGGAGGTGGTTGGAAGGTGGGATTCGTTGGATAAGGCTGAAATAAGAGATCAAATGTTAGGTTGAATTCCAAAGCGAGAATAAAAACCACGTACCACTTGACCACCCAACCAATTGGAACCGCTAGTCGGTGCGTCTTTGTATTGACGACCGATCGAGCGCAGCCAACTGTCATAGCCCATTCCCGCCGTCGTTGGCGCCTTCCTCTGGAAACTGCGGCTTTCCCCAGCATTACCGACGTCCGCATCGTTATCACCTACGGTAGCACTAGTGGCCCCAGTCGATGATGACTCGGTGGTCGAGGACGATGCCTGTCGAATTTGCTTGGCACATGCAGAGCATGGCTGTAGTCGAGACGCCAACCTAGATGGGCCGGGTCGAGAGAGACATTGCAAGAGTGAACTGGTTGCCGAGGTGGAGACGACCGAGTTTGCAATGAAGGACATGGTAGAAGCGAAGATCCTGCCCGAGATCAACCACAGGAGAGTCAGCATCTGCCCTTATATGCTGATTGGTATGAATGTTGAGGGAGATTCTTCGACTGGCGCGCGCCTGGATTGCGTTTCGACTCGAAATTTTCGCCTGCGCCCTGGGACGGTGGGGCTTGTTTGCGCTTCTATATGGCACACTCGCGACGAGCGTGATCTTCTGCTGGTAAGCTTGCCGGTATATAACGCAGTATGGTGATATTCAGCTCGGATGACGGTCCCGCTGATACAAGCTGCAGCTGCAGCAACCCTTCAGGTGAGTACTCCTGATACCCTCCTATCCACCATCTTCCACTCGGCACCTCCGACACGTATGATTATACGATATTGTAATCAGAATCGCTACACGGACCGTTTCCTCTACCAAGAGTGATTCGAGAATGACAGCAACTATCAACCAAATATGACCCGTCTCCGGATCTTTCTACTTTCGTTTGTGACTGTGGGTTACAGTCGAGCTGATTCGGTTCTGCTGCCTCTTCAAAGTTTCCCGCCCTCAAGCTGTAACAGTAAGTGTCTCGTTCTCCTCGCAACTACCTTTCCAGCGCGGGTGTCAGAAGATTATAATATCATAAAACAAGACAAGCATATGGAGGACCTCTTCTCCTTCGGGAGAAGGTTATGGCTAGTTTTTTTCACGTATGATCACACTTTTGTGCTGGAAATGGGCGGAAACCGATGCAGTTTACCTCGATAGCAAGCTGACATTATCATCTTCCTTTCTCAAAGGCATTGCGTCAATCCTAAAGGGTTGAGCGCCTGTGACCGCTGAGCGGCATTCCACTCGTTTCTCCAGTAAGTACCAACATTTCGAACTGCTGTGTCCTCCTTTCCCGCTGCATCCTTTCCTCCCTGACTCGCCATCGAAATGATTAACGATAATATTCACACTGTCCGAATGGGGTATAAGTTACCGCTTATATTCCTCTTGTCGACGACTTAAATCTATAATGTCTTCAACCTTATGATCCTACCAATCCTCGGCTCTTTTATGCTTGCATCGCGCATTCGCACCAATTAACGAGCAAAGTGCTGACAGCCTTTGTCGTCACAGATATTCAGTTCTCCCGTGTTTTACGTCAAGCGATGAACAGGGTAAGTCGATCAAATAAACAAATCGCGATGGACTCCCGCTCAAGCCCTCTCCACATAGCCTCTCGTCATTTGCGGTCCTTCCGGGACTGGTAAATCCACCCTCCTCAACCGCCTCTTTGCGCAGTACCCGGACAAGTTTGGGTTCTCCGTCTCTCACACCACACGAAAGCCTCGTGCTGGGGAAGTCGACAAGGTCAACTATAACTTTGTTACGATGGAGCAATTCGAAAAGTTGATTGACGAAGGAGCCTTTGTCGAGAACGCCATGTTCAGTGGCAATCGGTGAGCTTCCTTTACCGCATTTTTGATGTCGTAGTGGCTGACCCCCTTTCTCTGTTCTTAGATACGGTACTACCGCCGCCGCCGTCGCAGCAGTCGCCGAGAAGAACCGAAGGTGTATTCTTGACATTGATACTCAAGGTGTGAAGCTCATCAAGGCCAATCACCCGCAATTGAACCCGGTCTTCCTCTTCTTGGCACCTCCTTCCGTGTCGGAGCTCGCCAAGCGTTTGGCCGGTCGAGGCACCGAGACCGAGCAGCAAGTCAACGCTCGACTTTCGGCTGCCAAGTCGGAGATCAAGTACGCTGTGGATGGGGGTCATGATGTCGTCATTGTCAACGACGACGTTGATCGAGCGTACAAGCTACTTGAGAAGGTCGCTTTGGGAGAAACCATCGAGGGCGACAAGCTCCCGGTTTACGAAGGATTGTAGAGGATGCGTTTGGACATTGGACATTGGACATTGATTGTATGGGCATCAACAGTTGTGGTTTTTTACTCTAGTTGTATCTATACTAACATCATCAAGTATAATAAATGAATTCCTGTCACGCTTTGACTACAGCTCTATTCCTTCGCCTCGCGCACAAACTTGTCGACCAGCGCCACAAATTCCGTCGGCCTCTCTGCATGCACCCAATGACCAGCATCCAGCGTTCCAAGCACCATGTTGGGAAAGAACTGCTTGCAGACCTCGATATTCCGTTTGTTGATATAATTGGAATGTTCGCCCTTTACGAACAATGTCGGTCCGGTCCACGTCGCCTCTCCCGGCTGGTAAGGAAAGTCTCCGATAGAGGGAATGCTTTCGTGGATAATGTCGAGCGGTATTCTGAACTTGATCGTCTTGTCTGGGCCGTTCACAGCGTTTGTCAGGAGGAACTGTCTCGTTGGCATAGACTATAGAGGCGACGTGGTCAACCTTAGTAAGTGCGGCTTTCCAACGAGATGGCGACCCGGGACTTGCCTTTTCATACGACTGTAAAAGCTTGTCGCCTTCAGACTTTGTTTTCAGCTTTGCGTCTTCGATTTCCTGCATCGCTTTGGTGTACGCTGCGAATCTGGGGCCAAGGGCATCATGAGGGGAATTTGCGTAAGAAGAGCAGTACAAAAGTGATGATTGAGGTAGCGTACTCGGGCGAGATCTTTCCTATCGAAGGCGCCATATCTGCGCTTATCAAGGTATGCAGACATCCGTTGAATGCACTATTCAGCGCGAATGCCATGACTGCTTTTCCGCCCCTGAATCGTTGATTTTTCTGTCAGCGAACCGTGGTCTATTTGAAAACCCCCTTCAAACAGTAACTCACATGCTGTGGCCTACAAGATTCACACCTTGGGTCAGGCCCCGTTCCGACATGAACCTTCCGAGATCTTTGGCCATGTGCGAGTAATCATGAGGCCGAACATGGGGCGAATGTCCGTGATTGCGCAGATCCTGGACAGGAGACGGTGCATTTCAGACTAACGGGTCCACGTTGGTTGCTCGTTGCGATACATACCAGGCAATACACGGGAATACCGAGACGCTTGGCGAATGTCTTTGATAATGACCGCCAGTTCTGTTTTGATCCACTGGAGTATACAGGAACAAAATCAGCTCAGCCGTTGTATGGTAACAGAAATAGGCGGGATACTCACAATAATCCATGACAGATGACTAGAGTTTGACCTTGAAGTTGCTGGTCTTTTACTTCAGGCTCGACAACGTCGAATGCCAACTCGGCCGTTCCGTCGGCATCAGCGGATGAAGTCGCGAGCCTTCGAGTGGCAGAGGGGGAATTGAAGGGAGGAAGGGCGCGCCGTGAAGTGTTCCTGAAAGAGTAGATTGAAGTGGTCGAGGTTATTGACGGTTGACGGACGGCATTGCGGAACATTCTTCCCGAGTTCGATATTTGACGTGTTGTTGATTCTACAGCGATCTGCCTGAGTTGCCGTAAGGCGTGTGACGGTGCTGTCATGCCTACACAACGGGTGGAGCTCCAACGTAATGAGTGTATGTAGCAGCTTCTGCTTGCTTGGGATCTGGTAACGGTTCATGAAGAAAAAGAAAGGCACGGGACGATTGAAGCACAGAAGCAGAAGCTGCGTAATCTGTATCCGCCACTCCCGATTGCCCTATGATTCACCGTGCCGGATGTCCGTAGTCATCCTGATATGTCCTATTGACCCTACTGACTCTCCTCCGTGCCAGAGTATTCCAATAAGACAGGCCAGTGCATGAGCTACGCTGCACCATGTTCTCCGGCGCAAGCTCTTTTGCCGAACGGCTCCGAGCAGCGGCGCAAGCTGGCGTAGAACAGTTTGATCAAGCACGAGTCCACGCTCCAGACCTCCATCTGCCAAAGATCAACCTCACGAGTCCGATCGGAGCTTCCTCTCTGGGACAAGGTACGACGTCACCAGTATCGTCGCCATTGTCACCGGGAGTAGCAGATAGTGCAAAACGTCTGGCTGGGATTACGTCCCCTCGTCGATCCGGTGAACTGGAGCGGACGGCATCGACAGGAAGTACGCACAGCGCGCTTTCCAACCGGTTGAATTCTCTCGTCGCTGGAGCTGCGAAAGGGAGAAATCAGATGAAACCGACGACGGGTAGAGTATCGTCAAACGAGAACACGGCGACGTCAGCCCAAGCAACGGATGTCGGTGGATCTACGGATACTGTGCCTCAACCTCAAACTATAAAGGGCACCGTTGAGCCTGTTGGTACGTTCCCTTTCCGAAAGGTTCCTTGCTCGGATTTGAAACCGCTGCTGAAAACGACGCCTCGCTTCCAGACCCCGCAAATATACCACTCCCACCATCACCGGAAATCGTCCCCTTCGTGTTGACAGGAACATCAACGCCAGATCTGGCTACCCCAAGCCATGAAAGCACAGGTCAAGCAACGCCAACGGCAGCGTCAGGACTATCAATGTTCAATACTCCTCGGAACCGGATGCCGGCGTCCCCTTCGAGCGCATTAACCATTCAACGGCCAAAGACTCCGTCGCCTTTGCCCAGTCCGGTCGTGGAACCGACTACTTTTGTGGAACAGGGGGAGACGATGGAAGCGTTGCCAGAAGTCAAGGTGGAGGATGTAGAGGCCGTCATAGTAGCTTTGGAACCTGACGTTGTGTCCGAAGTTCAAGACGACGTTGCAGCTGTTGGGGATACGGATACAAAACCTGCGGGAGATGCTGTCAGCGATACCCCGACAGGTGAGTACAACCTCTGGGCGGTGGAGAAAGCCGCTCACTTGATGTCGGACATAGAACCGAGCTCAGAGCTTGAAGCCTTAAAGATCCAGACAGACAAGGCCAACGCAATCTTAAGGAGCGCTTCGCCTCGTCTGGCGGACGGCATCTCTGATGTCGATGCGCTCGAAAGCTGGGTCAAGATGGTCAGTGGGAAATTGGAGATGGGTGATAGTGAAATGAAGCGACTTGGCGACAAGCTTGCTCGTAGGTCTGCCGTGTCAAGAAATGGTGCTCGGACAGAAACCGGACTGACGACATTTATGTTCACAGTGCAAGAGTCTCGAATACAGGAGTTGCGAGAGACCCACCGGCTCGAATCAGAATCATCGAATAAACTCGTCACGACTCTGCGTGAACAAGTCGCCAAGGCGGAAACCAACCTATTATCCCAGGCGTCTCAACTACTACAAATGACGCAGCTTCAAGCCGAATTGAAGACGGCCCAGAACCGTATCAGGGAAGAAGAGGAGAAGAGGGGGAAAGCCGTCGGATTGTTGAAGACGGTACGCACCAAGCTGGTCAAGCTCGAGCGGGACAAGGAAGAGGTCGACAAGCGCCAGGAAGAAGAAAAGGCGGAACGACAAAAGATGTTTGATAACCTGGAACGACTGCGGTCTGAGCGAGACAGGGAAGTTCAGAGTCTGAGACAGAGTCACGAGAGGGATGTGGCGGGGATCAAGGACAGGTACGAACGGGAGATATTGGCTAAGCGACGGGAATGGGAATTGGAGATGATTACCACAAAGGTAGGTGGGCTCGAGATATGTTACAAGGAGCTATGGAATGAACCTACTTCCGTGAACAGGCGACTCACGCAAAGGATATGGCAGCCAAATCGAAACACATCAATTCGCTTGTGGAAAGCATGCAAGAGCTCAACAATGAGAAACGGACGCAGTTCGAGATGCTGCAGGCCCGGCAAGAAGAAATCGAGACGGCGATCGCTGCAAAGGAGATGCACGAATCTCGAACACGAGAATTACAGCTTCAAGCACAAGAAGCCCTCGAGCGAGCGCAAATCGCCGAAGACGCACTCGAAGAGATGCAACGCACGCATGCTGTTTCGACAATGGTCAACGGATTCGGCAGTCTCGCTGGGGGCGATAATACGATAGGCTCCAGCGAGGTCTCGAGGCTATTAGCCGATGCGACTGCAAAGTCTGAAGCCAAATTAGCAGAGCTGAAACACGAGATTGCAAGGCTTGAGCGGGAACGGACAGAATCCGACGAAGAGCAGGCTCGACAGCTCCGCTTACGTAGTCAAGAGGTCGAGCGGTTGAGGACGACCATCAATGAAAAACAAGCAGAGTTTGCTCAAGCGATCAGTAGCAAGGAAAGTAGCGATGCGATAATTAAGGAGATGGAAGGCGAACTCGAGTCGCTCAGAGGCGAAATAGATGGTCTGCGGGCGGCACTGCGTGATGCAAAGGCGGTACAGATACAGTATGGCAGCGATGATGTGAGTAGTCCTTTCGTACGTTCATGAGCTATCAAACTAATATGGACTGCACAGGAGGACCTCAAGGCCGAAGTCAACCTATTGAAGAACCAGATAGAGGGATTGAATTCTCAGCTGGAAGAGGCGCGACAGATCCACGCCCAACTCCGATCTACCAATAGAGTGAGATCTGGATTGACACGCTTCGCTTATTTTCAAGCTGATCTGTGCTGTCTGAAACACAGACGTTGCGGGAAGAAATGCGGCGGATTCAATCTTCAGCTCAGCTACTCGAACGGCAACGAAATCCCGGAGTTGGGTATTGGTCTGCAGCGAATGTTGCAAGTACCCCCTACGCGGGATCACCTGGCAGAGTCACCTCGCCTGGGGGTGCCAGTTCACCGACGCCATCTGTTCGAGGTAGCGTTGATGCTCAACGCTCAGAAGTAACTACGCCGGGTGGGGGTGGGGGAACGCCAAAGGCGCAGGAGGAAGAGGAGGTCAATCTTGAGGTCAGTATTTCCTCTCAATCTCGCTGTCTGTCTGTGACGTACTAACAGGTGGTCGACTTATCATCCAAATAGTATCTCAGGAACGTTGTGCTACAGTTTTTGGAACACAAGGAGATGAGGGTAAGTCCATCATCTGCTGCGAAAAGTAGGCTGTGCTTTGCGAATGGTGCTGATAACTGTTCTCCCTCCTTCTAGCCGAACCTTGTTCGGGTATTGACTGTCATTCTTCGATTCACCCCGCAAGAAGCAAGGAGATTGAATGCGAAGCTGGGCGAATAGAATTTTATTCTTACTGGTCGCGTTGTACCTTCACGGCTGGGTTGTAATTTCTGTCGAGTAGATAATATCTGTAAGAAGGTTTCGATGACATTCTCCGGGGGACTTATTGGTAGGAGAGCTGGGTGGTTATGCGATCTGTTGAGCAAGAGTCCGGTTACGGGACGACCAGTTTATATGAGCAACGGTCATATAAAGCTGGAAAGTTGGAAGAGGGAAAGTAATCGAACATCGTGTTCGTTCCAGCATTCCAGCATTCGTCATCATACATATTTCAGCATATAGCTTCAGCTTCCTCTGTCGTAGATTCTCGTCCATCAACAACCGTGAGCGACGCAAAGCTCTCCTCGACCCATCCATCGGTCACCGCAAATGGCCTCCGTGCTCTTTACCTAGCGACTTTCCGGCGCAATGCCGCTCACCTCCCTTCCCCGCCGACGGATATTGACAGGAAGCCCCGAACTCGCGAATCGACATCGAGCTTCAGAGATGTTGCTGCCGCCTCCAGTATCAACAACTGCACCACAGCGCAGATCCAAATTCCAGTTCAATCTGCACTCGGTCAATCTCTATTGTCGTCGCCATCCGGTCATCGCGTTCTTTGGGTTTACATACTTTGCTCTCTTTCTTCGCCCATTGTGGGTCTTTCTCACCCTCGCCAAATCACACGGCTTCTTGGTTCAGCCGATACCAGCCAACCACCATATCATCGGTTTCCTCCACCGGTATATCCTGCCATCAGTCCTCGTCCGTGTCCTCTACGCCCTGGGAAGCGGGAGACCATTTGCTTTCCAATTCCCGAGACCGGAAATCGTCAACGCGAGATCTCCCTACGACTGGCCGATGCCTGAATTATCGAAACCGCAGTACCGACCGCGTAGAAAGCTCAGGAATAGTGCATCCAAAGTACGCATACATGACCAGGCCGTTCTTCAACACAAACAGTATTACGAAATCGTCTCGCCGGCATACTTGGCCTTTCATACTTTTTCCATCGCCAACTCGACGGCGGCGAGGGAGTTTCGAGATCTGTCCCGGCAGCATCAGCGAAGGCGAATTCCCGAGCGGTATGTCCATCTTATAGACTGGCATTTCGTCATGGCCTCCCCACCCGACTCGGCGGAGGACATTTGGGCACAACTGGACGCTGAACAAGCGGAGCATGGGGATCTCTTGCTCCTGGATGAATTGGTCAAGCAAGAGCACGACAGGATGCCGGAGAATATGAATGACGGAAAGACATACAAGTGGATGCAAGAGGTCGTCAAGAGAGCCGAAGATGGCCGTGGTCGTCAAGCCTTATGGGTCATGTAAGCACTTGTTGGTGCTGTTACCCCTATGGCGATCTCTAATCTGGTGTCCTCTTGGACTTCAGGAAGACCGACTCTGATACATATCATGTCATGCCCAACCTCCTCGATTTCCTCGCGGAAAATGATGCCAAAGAACCGACGTTTTTCGGATCGTCATACGGGATCTCCTATACTCCGAATGCGTACTTCCAAGGACTAGGATATGGTGTAAGCTGGGGTTTGGTATGTCGGCAGTCACTCTACGCCGATTCTGAGCTCATCGCGTCGACGCACACATCTTCTGTCTCGATAGCTGCAAACTTTGGTCGGTGCACAGATTCCGAAGAATCTTACCATCGGTCATGAAGATCATGTGACGGGCTCGTGGATGTGGTCACTACCTGCGCTGCCCCAGTATTCCTCGCGTTCAGGAACCACTGATGTAGGACACGTCAAACGTCTCGACCCGACCAACAATATCATGGCTTTCGTGCCTCCCGAAAAGGACCCCTATACAGGATTAGTCCGAGCAGACTTTTATGCACGCGCCTCGAGTTGGTTTTACTGGTGGATACCAAAGACGGAGCGAATGATACTGACGCATGGGGTGAAGACGAAAGCAGTGCGTGTGATACCGGTTGGCTCGTTTGTACTTGGATTCTAACAGACCTTCCGCCCTGACTTGATAGGAATACCTTCAAGCGAGTGGATGGATTGATGACCTCTGGTTGAAGCCCAAGTGGATTGGACAGAGCGCACATACACCATACATGTGGCAACCACCTGCTTGGATGACGTCCTTTGCCGCCGACGGCACAGGCTGAAACGAATATCCGTTTGATGTGCTAGGGTGTATCTCCATGCGAATATATACTATGGGCGTTGCAAAAGGAACCCTCTGAAACTGAAACCCTGATGAGAACTCAATAAAGCAGCCGATCCTATGACTGCGTGCAACGATTCCATCATGATCAAAGAGTCAAATCATGGAAAACCATTACAACCCACCCAGCAGCAACCCTGCGGTTACCGATGAACAATCCCTGCACTTTTGGTGCATCAACTCCAACAAACCCCAGACGATCCCCCAAAAGCCTTCTCCAACAAACGAGACGAAGAGAGAAAGAAACGAGAAGCCAACGGAGGCGTCCTGGGGTATTGGCGTCGTTGATACGATGCGCAAGAAACGTTTATCGGTATCGTCGGAGGGAGAGGCTGATGAGGAGGAAGTAAGTTAGCACGGGGACGTAGGGGAAGAATATACCATTGACGTACGTGTTGTGCCTCTTCCAGGTGGCGTAGTTGTGGTTGTGCTTGTGACCCTTTCCAGTACCCCTGTTCTTCTTGCCTTCGGCGGTAAGACCTCGAGCCTCTCGGTGCTTGTGGACCGGGTTGGCGATCCAGTTGATTCGGGCGTCTCGTCGGATGGCCTTGTGCGAGGGGTCGACACAGATGACTTCGTAGTACTTGTACACACCGTCCTGGTTGATCCAGTACGAGTTCAAGACTCGCAAGTTTCCACAACGTCTGCCGACTCGTTCCTCGGCGGTTGCTCGGAGACCTCGCTGGAACTTGAGGTGGTTGACACCCTGTCGGACGGGCTTACCGTAGGTGGCACCCTTGGGGACAGGCTTCTTCCTGTTTCCTCGTCGAACTCGGATTCGGTAGACTACGTAACCCTGCTTGGCCTTGTAACCCAATCGTCGAGCCTTGTCGGGTCGGGAAGGTCGGGAAGCTCGGTGGATAACAGCGAGCTGTCGGTACTCCCAACACCTGAGGAATTACCAGGTCTCATTTAGATTTGTGTTGTTCAGTAACAGCTGAAATTACTCACCTGACTCGGGCCAAGAAGAGCATGACATCGCTCTGCTTCTTCTTGTACAGTTCCGCGATATACTTGTAGGCACCCCTGTAATTCCAGACAGATCCACCAAGTCAGCTCCTGCATTTCCAAATATCTCCCTTCCCTCGCATCCATATCCCTCCATGCTCCATCCATCTGTCCTCTCCGCCCCATAAGCAAAAGGAATCCTACTAACATCTTGACTGATTGATCCTCCGACCGAGACTGTTGATTGTCTTGACGTTGAAAGTTGAAGGGTGAACTCAAAGAAGTATTCAAATCCGTGGATGCCGCCCGGAATGGTGTCGTCGTCGATCAAGTCGTTCTCGCTACCGGGGCGTCGTCGCTCAGCTCGGCGGAGAAACAACTGGGCAGAACGCAAAGCCTGGCTGTGACGCCTGACCGCGAGAGCCCGAAACCCGCGCCGCCCGATCGAGGCTCTGCGCCTTTGTTGTTTGGCTTGCGCTCAATCGGGAAGTAATTTTCAAACCCTTCAAATCTGCCTGGAAGATGACTTTTGCTTGATTCATGGTTTCGTCCGTGTCGTCGGTTTGAAATCGAGAAGAGGGAGGAAATAGAGGATGGAAGCGAAGGGGGAATTAGTCTGGGATGCAGGATGCAGATGATGCAGATGATGAATATCTCTAGTCGATCACACCCCACACCATATGTTCAGGATATTGCTCCCAAGTTGAACGACATCAAGTCCGACGACTTTCGAATACTGTGGATCTACATCCCTTCTCGACCCAAAAGATTCGTGAAGCCGTCAACCCCACTCGGGCAAATCCTCTCAATACGATGACTGAAGTCGCCGTCCCCATCAACGCAAGCCTCTCATCAGGCTCATCAGGCTCCCCACCAAACAGACATGCAGCTCTGCGATCAGTCTTTGAATCGTTCAGAGCGACGCTAGACGACCAGGTATGCATATGCGAAGCCCTACAAACGATATCATGCTGAATGCTCCGCGCTCCCAGAATGAACGACGAGAAAGGATCATCGTTTCTTCCCGACAAGTCACTGCTTTGAGCAAGAAAGTCATCTTCCACCTATTACGAATATCACTTATTCCACGTACGGCAGCGGATCGGGAAGAGCAGAGATTGAGGACGTTGGCAGAGGCTGATGAGAAGGTGAACGAGATCCTGGAATGGTTGAGAAAATGCAGGGATGATCTGCTCGAGGCGAATGTCAGTTTCTGGGCTTATGCGAGGAATATGTGAGTCTGTTCTCTGTTATGGCTGCGACGGACACCCGAGTGCTTACTCGGAGTCTATGGTTCTATCTCGATAGATCTCCGGGGATACAAGAATTCATTGAAGCCATCTCGTTACTGCATTATCTTCGCCATTCGACGCTGATTACGCTTGATGAAGTGCATGAACGCTTACGCGAGAGCGAGAGTGATACGAGGCCGGTGAGTAAAGTACCAACCTGTGTTGAGGGCTTTATCCAAGCAAATGCCGTTATAGATTGTGCCTGTGTCCGCTGAAGATTACGCGTTAGGGGTATCGGATTTGACTGGAGAGTTGATGAGATATGCTACGAATTGTAAGAAACTGTTTTGTGAAGCTTTTTGTGCGCGACACTGACGCAGGTTTCGGGATGCTTCAGGCTCAAGTACTGGTGATCATGGAACCGCGCTACATGCATGTGCATTTGTGAGGGATATGAAGGCTGGTGAGTCACGTCGTGCATTACCCGCCTTGTAAGTGTCTAATGCGCCCGACTTGCGATATCCCGATACCCAGGTCTGGACACCGCCCAGCCCTTCGTGCGCGACCTGAAGAAGAAGCAAGAGGTAACGAACGCAAGCTTGGGAAAGATCGAGAAGAGTTCGTGTCGCCGCTTCCATTCTGGCTGTACATGATGCTTATGTTGTTTACCACGGTTTCACAGTTTGCTACGCCATTCAGCTCAAAATCCTGGAATACGGAGACCGTCCAGAAGTGCTCGAAAGGTTCGCAAAGCGTGCTCTGGAAGAAAGCGAGGATGGTGGGAGGGATGGCGGGGATGCTGGCGGCGAGGAAGGCCAACGTGGTGGTGACAGTGGGACAAGGGGTAGAGGCAGTGGACGTGGAGGTGGTGCTGGACGAGGCCGCGGTCGAGGAAGAGGCGGTGCATCTGGAGGGAGTGCAGCAGTTCCGGGAGGAGAAGACGGTCCACCAAGGAAAAAGGTCATGACCGAATCAAGCAGTGAAGCCGTCTCAAACCCCTCTGAATAGTTGGATTGTGCATGACAGAGCAGAGATGGCGATTGTAGGGATACTTGAATGCAGTTGTATTACTTGGACTTTGTTCACTAGAGATTCGAAGAAAGACTATCGTCAAGTGACTGAGGGCGGAGTGCCGTCTATGCCCTTAGTATACAAACCCTGTGGCCTTCCACGCTAAGGTACATCGTCAACTGGTTCGCTACCCTCTCAAACTGTGCCCATGGCGTTAGCCAAATGAGACGCGTGTGTGGCAAGGACGAGTCGCAAGTGAACGTCACAGTAGAAAACCCAGAATTATTACGAGGAGTTGCTTGGTGATAATCGATTTCTGAAACACCAGCGGATGCAAACTGCTTTTCGTGCGAGGCCCGGCAAAGGTCGCGAGCGTCGGTGGTTGTGTCCTGTCGATCATCCCTGCGACGTCGCCCATTCGAGATCGTATCGTCGCCAGCGCTGTCCGTCGTTCCTACCCCGAGGTCGAACGGTGACTGGTCCTCCTGCGGTCCTGGTGGTGCCGCGTTCGTTGCTTCAAGACGACTCTCCGGCGTGTCGTTCGTCCTTGAAATCCCCATGATGTTGTATCCCTACCCATCCTATTTCTCGAGCAGTCCTGGTCATCCACGAGATCGGGCCGCCGAGGGTCCTCTAGACGATCATCCAACAGAGGATCAAGAGCGCAGTATCCGCAGACGATCATAGGGTCTAAAGTCTCCGGCACGAGCACATTTCCACTCCACCAACTCGACGAGGTCTGTCAAACTGGTATCAGATTCTCGCCATCACAACCTGCACCCGAAGCTGCTATCAGCACAGACACAAGTCTCGCACTGCAGCATACGCTCCTCGTTCTCGCACGAATCTTCTACACAATCCAAATCCTAGGACCACCAGAAGTAGACAATCCGACTGAGCGAGAGGTAGACAGTGTACATTGCAACAATGTCGGTCCTTGTCCAAGGCACTTCAGCAGCCTTTGCGGGACTCGATGTGAGTTATCCTCGGCACTTGATAATCCTTGTCCCGTTGTCAGATTCTTGTTAACGGGCGAAACACGCGGGCATGACGATACTGATTTGTACTCCTCTCATTCCCTCAGGATTTCGTTCAAAAGACCGTTCCCAGTGTGACGATGGACAAGCTGAGGGCGGTCATTGATGTTCTCAACTCGCAGCATCGGACGACGGTGGGCATCCCGCTGAAAAAGGTTGGAAGGAAGGCAGAGCTCGTCGCGAGGTATGTTCCGTATCTTGCTATCCTTCCGCATCGGCTGATTGGGTATCTCAATCCAGCATCGGTGATGCCATTCGTGCGTTCAGGCGACAGGGCAATGCGGAAGGGTATCGGAAATTCAGGAGCTCTTGGGATGCAATCACAAACCCGTGGAGCGGTAGACCAAATCCAACATTTAACAAAACAGTTCCTGCACCAGCAGCGTATCCATCCACATCCACAGCAGCTGCTCATCCGTCCACCTATAGCTCGTACTTGAGCGGCGGACCATCTAGTGCGTACGGCTACTCGTATGGCGCCCCGGCAGCATCAGCAGCGCCCGCTCCAAAGTATGCAACCAGTCGACCAGTGACAACGTACAATCTTATCGCATGGAAAAGCACTCCAGGATGGAAAGCGATCAAGGCATTATCCGACATCTATCTCCTTCCAGCTATCGAGGACGGCCATAATGCGGAACGAAGAAACAAGATTATCGCGTTGATTCTGAATCAGGTAGATATCGATGCTATCAATGCTCCAGTGCAACCTGGCCAGCCGAGAAAGGAAATCAGACTATTCTGCACATCATCAGACTACTATCCGACGTGTATCGCTGCAGGTCAATCCGCTCCTCTGGAGTTTCCGTATAATTCTGAAATCACCGTCGACTCGAAGGTAGTGACTTATCGAAAAGGATTGAAAGGCCGGGCGAACACGGCTGCACCTGTAGCGCTGGATGGACCGACCCATCCTGTCAGAAAGTACAACATGGGTCAAACCAACATCTCAATGACACACGTAGGACCATCCCTCAATAAAAAGACGAAGGAGGCAAAGGTGATTGTCGGTAATGCGTATGGTTCCGCCGAAAGTTTCTGACATTGTTTGTCATGAGTAGAAATTCTACTTCCAAGTATGCTTGACGGAAGTCACTCCGTTTGCGGAAATGCAACGAAAAATCATCAACGGTAAAAGGAAACCAAAAACAGAGATTCTGGCGGGAAGTACGTGTTTCTGGAGAGTGCCGTCAATCGTAGCGTCAAGCATCTGATCGAGTTATCCATTCCGAAATTATAGTGCAAGCCAGTGCAGCGGAAGACGATATTCAGCTCGGAAGCACCAAAGTATCCCTGAAGGATCCTGTATGTGATGAGATCGCTATGTTCACTTCGATCGCCGCTAATCGACTTCTCTGGTAGATCTCGTACACCCGTATCCTCAATCCGGCTCGTGCTGACTTCTGCAGGCACGTACAATGTTTCGACGTTGCCCAGTGGATCTCGGTAAACGAGACGACTCCTCAGTATCAATGCCCAACATGTGAACGCGAATTGCAAATGAACCAAATCTTTATCGATGGGTAGGTATTTTCTACAGGCTAATATACCAATATTGATCTCACTCGGTCTCGGTCAGGTATTTCGAGAGCATACTCGCAGCGTGTCCGGAATCAGTGGATGAAGTCATCGTCGAACCTGACGGAGAGTGGCATACGGAAGACAACAAATTTGCTTCTCCGGGATGGCGGGCTCAGCAGAGCGCAGCAGCGACATCAAAAGCCAACACGCCGATGGAGGAGAAGCCTCGATCAAGCCCTCTGTATGCACAAACCTCGAATGGAAATACGTATGCGGAAAAGGACATGCGAAACGTCGATGATACGCCAGCTAGCAGTAGCCGAATGCAGGAGATCGTTTCTTTGGATGATAGCGATGATGAGCCGCCCCTCAAACAGACTACCAAACCTTCAGTTCGCCGCATACCTAGCGTAAATCTGCATGATAGAAACTCGGTGGATAGTCTCCTCGACGACGCGGAGGGTCTCACCGCAGGAAATTTAACACGGCTTTCGGAGAGTACATATGGATCCGCGCCACTACCGGGACCTTCGGCAGCAGAGCCGGTTATCGACTTGACACTCACCGATGACGAAGAGGAAGCAAGTGGGCCGATATTACCTTTATGGGCGGCTGATATTCCAGCATTGGCAAAGACAGACAAGAGAGAACGAAGTATGAGCAGCATGCTTGAAGCCGAAGATCGTCTTGCTTTGAGGAGAAGGTTGTCTGATAACGGCACCGGAGAAAGTAATGGTACGTCGACGCTGCCAGACATGAAAGTACGCGGGACTGAATTTGCCCTTTTCTGAACCTTTCAAGCTTATGAGCCTGGTTTCAGAAGCACTGTTACGCCAAGTATCCCCGCAGCACCGGAACCGGCGGTCGCCACATCAGCAGCCGCATCAGCTATACCGCCACCTCCCGGCGCCAATGGTGTTTCATCGAGTCTTAGAGTACGGTTGACACTTCCGCCGCGACCTACAATAGACCCTTTGCCTTCCTGGATGAATGCGGCGCCCTCCTCTCGATCGAGTCTCAACGCTCGGAACGATGCTGCAAACGATGACGCGACTAGTTGGTTGAACGCTCCGCAATCCCGAACCAATAGTACCGGAACGAATTCTCCGATCTCTATCGTATGTAGCGTGAGCAGCTCTCGGGAGTTTGCTCAGTGATGTTGATAAATTTCTTCTTGTAGGGTGCCTCCCCTGCTCCAGGAAGCGCAAGAACTGCTGGCGATGTCTCTACTTTACCGAAGGGTTTCTCCCGTACCATGCAACGAGTGCATGTGGAGACCCCCTCGTCTTCTGTAGGGTCTCCTGCAGAAAGCCTTTCCGACACCAACGGACATTACAACGGAGCGAATGAAATGTAGCCAGAAAATGACCAGGTAGATCTGACAGGTTGATTTTAGCACAAGCGAGAACCGAGTTGTATATTGCATTGTCATTTGACGGAGCAAGACCGGACCAGAGCGTCAAACGCTGTACAAATGAGTGGCGAGAATCCAGATATCGTCGTTACATGCTAGAAATACAATTCGCAATGGTATGCTATGCTCTTCCGACTATTGTACTGATTCTCTCAAAATGTAGATTAGGCAAAAGTTTCCCGGACTGGACTCCGGATTTTATATAAACCGCTCGATAGCGTGGTATCGTACTCCTAATCATTTTAACGCTTGGCGCCTGTTCGCTTCTTGCCACGAAGTGCCGTCTTTCCTCGAGCTTTTGAGGACGACGGGGTTTTGCCGGTCTTGCCCTGGATAAAGTTGACCAAGGTGTCGAGATCAACCATCTCTGGTATACCCTCTGGTTGTTGTCCTTCTACCGCTTGACCGCCGTTGAGGCCAGGTACAGGTCCTGTCCTGATCATTACCAGCTGCTTCTTGTCAATACCGCCACCTTGCTGTCGAGCCTGTTCTTGTAGTGCCTTGAGTTGTTTGAGTTGTTCTTCCGTAACAGCAGCCGTTCGGCTGTTTTGCTCCAGAGCGCCAGTCAACAGTTCCACGTTCTTCGCGGCCTCCTGACTTTGAGCATCTTCCTCGCCGAATCGCTGCTTGTAGATGTCTGCAGAGACTTTGGCACATGCAAGAGCCTTTTCGAGGTCGCCATTCAGGAAATGTGCCTGGGTCAGCTGGCTCATCGCTGTGCCAGCCATGATATGGCTTTCACCGAACAATCTGACACTGAGCCCGTGTACACCGTCCAAAACTCGAACAGCCGCAGCATGTCGACTTTGCGTCTGCAATATCAAGGCGACATGGATCTACGATAAGAGAGGAACTCAGAGCTGATACGTATTGTAAAGTAAAGAGAAGGGCTTACCAGGATTGAAGGCAATTCCGGGTGGTCAGGACCGTAGACGATATCCCACATGGCCAGGACGTGCTTCAGGAGCCGGAGCGCGGTCTCGCCGTTTCCTTGCAAGTTCTCCAACATGGCAAGGTTGTAGTAGAAGCTGATCGTCTCGGCGTGATGGATACCCAGCGTTCGTTCGGCAGCGATAATAGCTTGCCTCTGCAACTTGATGGCAGTGTTGATATCCAGGTTGAGATCTTCGTTTTCGTTGCCTTCAGCTTGAAGCTGTTGGATGCGCAGTCGTACTAGTTGATGCATGGCGACGGCATACTGGTTGTAGGCTGCAGCAACCTCGGGATGGATGACCTGGTGAATCTGCTCATACATATTGATACCTTCGAGCATGAGCTCGAGTCCGAGAGGAATGTCCGAGCGGTTCAAGCTGTGTCGACCGGTCTCAAACACTTCTTCCGCGATGGACGCCTATGAACGAGGATTAGCGTGACATATCTCGTAAGACGAATTACAAGACTTACAGAGGGAGCGCAGCCCTTGATAATGGGCAACAAGGTGACAATGTCCGAGGGTTCAAAGGTGTGCGTTCGTCCGGCGTCAACAGCGGCCTCCACTTTGCTCTTCTTCGCCTTTTTGTTTTTTCCACTAGCTTCAACTGTTTCAGAAGTAGCTTCCTCGACCTCGCTCAAGAACGCGTACTCTCGCTGTTCGAGCTGGAAGGCGGTCCTGTTGGCCAATTCTCGCAAGAGTTGACGCTTCTTCAATCCTTCACTAAAGTATGATGCATCCAACTTCCACCTGAATCGTGCCGCGACTTCGGCAACAATCTGCTCTCGCAGAGTGGTAGGTGTCAATTTGGTGTAAGCGGGAGGAGCGACGTCCAAGAATTCGTATGATTCAAAGTATGCCTTCGGGTTGGCATTCTTGTCGGCCCCCAACAAGCAGTTGAGGAAGTGAGTCAATGCGTAAATGCTTTGCTCCGCGGACAGGCCGTGAAGCAAAGATCGAAGAATGTGCTTGGAAGCTCGGAAAACCATTTCTTGCAAGGCGATGACCTGGATCACAACAAGCTTGTTAGACTGAGACACGCTAACGCTTCTCTAAAACCTTACTCGGATAGCCTTCAGTTGACCATTGCTCTGACCATCAGCTTGAGCAATAAACTTGTCAACGGTGGACACAAAATAACCCAAGTACCGCATGTTGATACCTCGAGTGTGCAAGTGCTTGGCCAGCGACGCGCCATCCATGATGCCAAAGGTGTTGGCGGCAATGATATCGATGACAACCGCAGGAATGGCCACCTTTCGAAGGTGAACAGAGGCGTCTCGAACGGCCTTGATCGATGGTTCGGTCTCGTCGGTCTGAGTCGAAGGCAAGGCAGTAGTAGCTTGGTCACCGGCTGTACCGGATGCAGGTGGTTGTTGCTCGACGAAAGCGTCGGCATTGAATCGGAGATCGAACCGCAGCTGATCAGGCGCATCGGCGACAGGCTTCTGCTCGGTCTCGTCCGCAACGGTGTTTTCACCTTCATCCTTCTTGTCAGACTCGGCATTCTCATCCTTCTTTTCGGCTTGCAGAGCTTCGGCCTTTTTGGCGTTTTCTGCTTGGATCTTTCGAGCCCAGAGCTTGAGTTCGTGATCCCAGTAGGCATCCAGTAGTTCAGGTCGGAGTAGCGCGACTCGGTGAGGGTACTTGCTGTCTGATGTAGGCTCTTGTTCACCGTCGTTGGACAAGAGCTTGCCCTCCATGTCCTTTTCAAGCCATTCAATGTCGACAGGAGACAATCGAGGAAGGTCGAGGAGGTATCGTCGACCGTCGGAACCTCGGAGACCCTTAACATCGACGCTCGTCCAGAACTCGAATTCCTTGCCCTGAGCGTCCTTCATCGTATGAGACGCGAGGTGGTGGGCCGAAGCGATCTTGGCCATAACCTTGTGCATACCTGCATCCCAATGGAGGTGACTGGCTCCGCCTTCGCTATCAGCACCGTAAATAATCAAGTTGTGTTCGGCCTCCACGGGCTGCTCGGGCTGCTCGGCAGGGACTTCGATTTCGTCCTTGGAAGTCTCGGACGGGTGTTGTCCATTGACCTTGACCCATTCATCCTTCTTGGTCTCGTTCTCGGCTTCAGCCTCAGCCTCTTCCTCGGATTCGTCCTTTCGGCGAGTGAAGATTCCCGGCAAAACACTTTGACAGACCCATCGCTCGCCTTGCCAGTCGACGATGGTGTGGCCCAACAAATAGACATTCTCGATATCCAGCTTGTTCATCATCTTGACACCAACGGCATCCTTGGCGTGAGAGATATGCGCGGCCGCATCACCACCCAAATGCGTGTAGGCATCGACCGAGTTGACACCCTTGGTGAAGAAGATGTTGTTGGCGAGCCACATGTGTGCTTTCGGGTCTTCGTATGGGTTGATCGGAGGAAGATCACCTCGAGCAATGGACATTGCACCTCGAACACAGGCAGCGGTGAACTCTGCGTGGGTCTTTTGGAGCATTCGTTCCCTAACAATTCGATCTTGGTGTGATGAACGGGGCATTTCTCGGGCATTTTGCAATTCCTCGTTCCAGTCCCGGGCACCTTCCAACCCATCGACGCTAGTAGCACCGGTATAACCATACGCTAGTTGAGTTCGAAGCAGGTCGGGTTGCTGTTGCTTATCCGACGGAGTCTTGACAATCCAAGGGTACGCAGGAGGGTATTGCGGTACCGGAACAGTCGCGATCGGTTCTCGTGCATTCGCCAATGTAGACACGCTCTGGAGCGATCGTAAAGTCTGCGTAAACAACGGCGACAAGGCGTGCAACAGATCGACGAGGGAGTGTGCGTGGATGTTCTTTGGCGCCGGACGAGGTTCCGGGTCAAATGACACGCTAGGTGCAGTCGATCGCGCGACGTGCCAGCCTCGGGTGGTGCAGACCAACATGGCAGCTTCGCCTTCCAGGGTGACGACGGTGAGGTAGACCAGATGGCCGCGCTGTCTGCAGTGTGGTGCGGGAGGGTTGAATGGAGAGAAGATGAGACTCTTCAAGCATGCGGGGTGGGGCTGAGGCGGCATGTTGGTCGGAACGGAAGCTAAGTCGACAGAGGGCGCTCCGTGGAATTCCTCGAACAAGGCTTCAACCTCGTCGTTGGCGTTTTCAGTCGACTTTACTTGCGGGGGTCGAGTGGCGGGCTTGCCGGCTCGTTTAACGGCCTGCTTGTTGGTGTCCTTGGCCGAGGGCTTTGGGGCGGCATTGCGATCCGTTTCAGTCAAAGTTCCATCTCGGATGCCTTCAAAGATGGTCGCACCGGGAGCGACACCGATGGGCGCAAACGTCCTGTTTCCTTCACTCGGGGGCATCATGTACTCGCGAAGTCGCAAGACGCACTGACGAGCATCTTGCTCCGAGTACGGTTCCCTCTGAACGATGAGAACCCGGGACTCGTTTTCCCTTTCTTGTCCTTCGAGATGGGTAAAGACTTCTCCGATTTCCAACCAATCGCTCAATCGTTCACCTTCTCGAATCTCGGTACCTTCTTTTCCAACACCGACAAGTTTTCCCCGTCCATCGGCATCTTTCGATGACGAGCTGGCTAGACGAAGCGAGTACGGGCCGAGCCAGTATCCTCCTGTCCATTCGGCAAGGATGGCTCGAATGTCTTGAATGTTTTCCGATGGTTGCGGATGGATAATGAATGTGCTGGGAGTCGGCGTCTTTCCGTCGGCAGACTTGGGTAGAGTTTGAGAGTAGCTGGGAGAAGGTAGTCTGACAGTCACCGGTTTCACTAGACGGCGACGCAGCGAACGGAATGTAGGTCAGCTTTCGCGGCGCTATGGCTGAACGGAATTCGCCTTTGTAGGAGATGTCAAGCTTACATTCGATGATTTGTTCGTCCAATTCTCCAGCTTGGACTTCCTGCTGACCTCCAATTTCGTTTTGGTTCTTGACGGCATCGGCGGGGGCTGCTTCAGCCTCGGACGCAGGCGCTGACTGCTCCGTGGGCTGAACATTGTCGGGAGGTATTGTCGAGGCCATCTTGGATATGGCTTTTGTGGAGCAATGTAGGTGTCCTGGGGGACTCTTGGAAGAGTGATGGGACGGGGAACGGAAGGACACTTGGAATGAGAATAGACTTGGGCTGACACAAAAAGTCGCGGATCGGAAGAACCGGGACGAGTGAGGATGTTCGAAAATGTTAGCGCGCATCGGAAGACCGTAGCTCGGTATTCCGGCCGATGCTCAATTACGTAAGCGGGTAGAATCAGAATCAACCGTCCAGCGATCGCGACTGAACGGATCGTGCTCTCGACTTTTGGACCTTGACTGGTCTCAAGCTGTTCATCGCTGATATACGTAGTACGATCACCTCGAGACCGCTGTCTTTTCTCGCTCATTCTCTGACGGACGCCATGAAGCAGCAATTATCTCGCCTTGCGCGCCGCGCGCCATCGCTCAACCGCATTCCAACTACGCACGCGTCCTCTGCTCGAACCCGCCTCGTAACGTCAAACGTCCCAAGCTTGACGCAGCAGCGGACCCTGTTCGGTGGCATATTCGGCAAGAAGGAAAAGGCAATCCCGCGAGCATCGTCGGATTCCGGCGGCGCATTCACTTCCGCTCCTCCGCCTCCACGGACATATACTCCTCTATACGGCGCAGACGACCTCTTCCATCCGTTAGAATCGTCGCCGATTCCAGCACTCCGTCAAAAAGCCGCGAGTATCAAGGGCCTCGCTCCATGTCCCGTTTGCCTCGACGAATCAGTAGCACAGGCCAAATCCTCCGGACTGTCTGATGCCGAAGCATACCGACAATCACGAGCAAGTGTGGAAAAGGTCAAATTCTCGTGTCCGGATTGCGGTTTCCCCACACACTCGACCGAAGCGCACTGGAAGCAAGACCACGAGCAACATCTCGAGTATTGTGGTCGACTACGTGAAATCAACGAGGATGAACATGATTTGCGGAGCGGTCGGGAGATCAAGGAATTTGAGTTGCCAGGTGCTCAGGATTACGAGTCGACGCCTTCGCTTGCTTCTTGGGATTCACTGTTCTACACTCGAAACTTTGGTTCCGTGGATTCGGAGCGGTCGAGGAGGCACGTGAGCAAGCTGTTGACGTATCCGATGACGATTGCGAGCGTGTTGCATCGGTTGGGACCGTATGCTGCTGGTAGGACCGGTACGGGATCCGAGGGGAGTCGGTTGACAAGTGAGGGGTCGAGGAGTATGGCTGGTGAGTAGAGGCGATGTTGAAACCGGTTTGGAGATACTGATGACGGGTTCCTCCAGCACTGCACACATCGCTGCATCCTCCCATGGGAGCTACTCCGTCCGCCGAAACACGCAACGCAAAGATCCCGATCAGAATCTTTATTCTTGGCGCTCGAGCCGAATCGTCGTTGCCACCGCATGTATTCGAACAAATCTCCCATCTGTTCCCCTTTACCCGATTCAAGCTCTACTTTATCGGTCCTCAAGCAGCTTTACCGGCACGACCAAAGGGAAGCGTCTCGACGCCTGAATTCGTAACGGAGGGGAGCGAGGAATCACCGCTGCCTGGAAGTGATGCAGACAACGCAAAACGTGGGATCTATTCGCCGTCGACGCCCAGCCAAAACTCGGAAACCGATGGAAAGGGTCACTTGGATACCACTCAATACGGTGTTCCGGCATATACGATCTCGACATCCGAGACTATGAAACTTACTACCCTTCAAGCGCCTTATGAATCGGTTCACGAGCAATTCGGACCGTTTGATCCCTACACCGACGTCTTCTTCACCTTTTGCCCCGGTCTTGGATTCCCTTCGCCCTCGAAACCAGGAACACTACAAGCTCAGACCGAATGGTCTACTATGCTTCATCAAGTACTCGCGACAAAGTGTCCACTCTTCATCACCGGCTTCTCACCGAGAGACGTCGAACGTGACGTCCGGAGTCTGGATGAAGTTCCAGGTGTAAAGGGTGAATACGATATCCTCCTCGAGCCGGGAGAGAACGGATTCGCTAGTTTGAAGTGGGAGGCAGGGGACTTTGACCCTCGGGTTTTGGTCAGGGTGAACTGGGGTGTATGGGGGATTCGAGGCAAGAGGTATGAGGTTGGTCAGGCTGGAGCGGAGAAGGGGTCGTCATAGATGTCCCGAGAAGAGGGAACGCTGTATTCGTCGGTATATATAGATCCGGTGAATGGTGGATGTCGGCGGACACATGACAATTCACTGCTCCGTGGTAACCTGTTTGACCGCTCATATCTGAGGGTGGAGTCTTTACACCTGATCGCTATTCCGCCGACCGGCAGGTGAATCGCTTATCGCAACTCAAGTTAGTCGCCTCGAAGTTGTAGCTGCTGGCTGCTCGGCTGGTCAATGATTTATTCGGCTGATGCCGCGCCTGCAACCTTGCGGCTGGTGTATGTTCTGCGATGCGAGGCAGCTCGGCCGATGCTGTTTCAGAGGCGACACAAAGTGGTCAAGGTAGTGGGCTGTCAGCATGGGAAGAGGTATAACCTGTAGCCAGAAAATATCAACCGGTCGGTTACTTGTAATTACTTGACAGATATACTCCGCGATCGGACGCACCTGAGCGGGAACGGGAACCGGAGAGCAGAAAGCGAGAACAAGCCACGAATCCAGCCCGGGGTTGGGCGGATAATAGCAACCTCTTCTTCGCCCTTTTTCTATCTAGCATCTCGGACAGGCATCCGTTCAGGCAGCGTTCAGGCCAACCGGCAGGGTTTGGAAGACATCGATCATTTGTCCGGGAGAGTAGCTCTCCGTCGCCACCCATACCACTGCGAACTCCTGAGACTGAACAGCTGCGATGCGACACTGGCCAAAACCACAGCTGGAGGGTATCCCTCTAGAGTTTCTCGAGGCAAGTAACGATCTCTTTACGCTCTTTGCCTCGTGTTGATCGTCGATTCTCCCCAGGCATATCCCTACCCGGCTTTCGTGCTCAATGTCCCTATCCCGCCGCCCGAGGATGACGCCCCTCCCGTTCACAAGCTTGCCGATATACCCTTCACCAGGAACTTGCAATCGACATTGAACGCTTTTAATCCCATCTGGTCGAATAAGAAATGGATCAATCTCGTGGAAAAGGTCGTTCCTCTCAACGAATCCCAAATGACAACGGCAAGTGTCCTTGACAAGCATGGCTCGGGGCTGAGGAAAGAAACCGAGATTGGGCTGTTGCAAATGTTGGATGTCAAAGCGGCAAGAACTTTTGGAAACTGGATTTCTGGGTTGACAGATTTCGAAAGGAGAGAGGAAAGCGGGCGTGTGCATGATCGTCGACAGCAGTCTGCGGGACAAAGTATGGATGCCAGCAGATCAATCAGTCCTACCGAGGAACCGACAGCGAGAGCAGCTTCTCTCGGTCGATCGTATCAGCATGGTGTTTCTGCGGAACAGTATCCCTCAGTCGCTTTCAAGGAAGCCGTAAAACGCCACGCCGTGCCTCAAATTTCCTCGACGGGCAACAGTGACTTGGCAAAACGATGTCAATCCTCCCGCTCCTATATGGCACCAGTCGAGGTGGCAGGAAACAGACCATCGACTTTACGTGGCGACGTTGATTCGCTCGGCCTCACCGCGGATTCCTCTCAGGCGATGGACGTCGACGTCGAGAGAAACCTGGACATTACAAAGCCGGAACTACATCGTGCTTTTGCGTCGATGCTCGACAACGATCCGGTTTCGCCTTTGGCGCAAACTGCTTTTACACAATCGGATGACGTTGACAGTGACGATCAGATATTAGAATCGTTGACAACTCAGTCGACGGTTTTGATCAAGCTTAGACATCCGCACAACATCTGGCTCGAAATGATGAAGACTCCGTTGCCGCAACATCCGCCGAGTACGACGACATCCCTCCTAGTTATCCAGGCTATTCCAAGATCAGCTCGTGAAGTACAACTATTAGGCCTTGCAGAGAATAGTACAGCTTTTACTAATGTTGAAGGAAAGACAAGCGACGACATCGGTCACTTATTATCGCCTTCTCTCGACATCAATCGTGTCAGTATCTCTTGTCAATCGAACGTTACCCGTCCGAGCGAGGTGTCAGACATGACCCCCTCCTCTACGCTCTCACCGTCGACCGCGTTGGCGACTACAAGCGATGTCACAGTCCACGGAGGCTGGCCCTTGATCAATGGTGGCAAATCCATGTCATCAGTGGGAAGAGTAGAAAGCAATAACTCGAACGCCGCTGCGACTCCGATGGCTGACCGAGACGATCCGATGGCGTCCGCCCAATGGTCAGAAGAAGAAGTCGAAAATCTCGTCCGTAGACGCAAGATGGTTGGCAATTACTTCCCGGATTCCGAACCGATGCTCGTGGGCGATGTCGATCTCGGTCAACTGGCCAGTTTCCCTCGGAAAACCCTGGAGGATCCTACATCGGCGGAATCACTGTTGTTCACTACCGATTGGACTCAAACACCACTGGGTCCGATGGGAAAATGGCCTTCCAGTTTGAAAACTGCGTTGAGTATAGTCATGGCCATGCCCGGACAAGCCAATTTATGGTGGAATGGAGGCAATGGAAGGAAAGATGACTTGACGATGATTTACAATGACCATTATGCGTCAATGGTGCAGAAGAAGCATCCCTGGTTATTTGGTAAGACAGGTGCGGAAGGTTGGGCCGAGGTGAGTTGCCGTTGTCGTTTTGGCTTTGTCCTTGTCAACTGACAGCCATCACGTAGATTTGGTCTGCTCTGGGTCCTTTAGCAGAGGTTGTGTTGTCGGGAACACCGATTACCAAGGATGATGACCAGTTTTTATTTGAATCCAGGGAAGGAAAGCAATTGGAAGAATACTACCACACCTGTAGGTAACCTTTGAGACACGGAACGGGTGATCTCGCCTAATTCGTTGATTCTTTTCGCGCTCAGGGTGCTGGGTACCTGTGCGGGATGAACAAGGAGAAGTTGGAGGCTTGCTGAATTACACGAGGAATACGACCAAAAAGGTGATTAGGTTTCCCCTCCAGTGATGCGTTGTATCTTAACCGTCATATTGGTGTTGCAGGTCGTGGCAGAAAGGCGTCTCAGGTGCACACGAGAAGTCAGTGACTTGGTCGCTTCAGCAAGGGATATGCAAGAGTTCGATCGCGCCGTCATGGACGGACTATCGGGAGAAGATGTGGCGAAAGACGTTCCGTTTGCCATCCTCTACCATGTTGTTCAAGAGGACGCAGCTATCGACAACTCCAACAAGGCCATGAATATTACGGACGACAAGCCCTCGACATCAGGAATTCGCAATACCTCCATCCGACTAAAACTGACGTATGGGGGAAGCCTTGGTGTCCAAACGGGGCATCCTCACGTCCCGGCCGAGACTACGGTATCGGTCAGGCGTCCGCCTAGAGCATTAGGCGGTCTCGATCCTGCTCGAACGAGTTCGCCAACAATGTCTATGATTTCAGCTCTGTCAACTCCCACCGAGGATGAAGATATGAAGGTGGTAAAAGCGGAGCAATGGCCATTTAAAGAGGTCCTGCAGACACGAAAAGCTTCCGTCATCGAAGACTGCACCGCTCTCATCGAAGGCTTCGAGATCCGAAGCTGGGACGCGTTACCGACACATGCTTGTGTCCTACCTATCTGCAACGAATCAAGCCTGGATATTCCGTCTGCAGTACTGATAGTCGGCCTCAATTTGAGGCGAACATACGATCAAGACTATGCTGAATGGCTACACCAGCTTCGTTTGCAATTATACGGTGGTCTTCTCCAAGTACGTTCACAAGAAGCGGAACGGCAGCGTGCCGAAGAGCTCCAAGCCATGGATCGCGTCAAGAGTAATTGGATATCAGGTGTATCGCACGAATTGCGACTTCCTCTTACGCTTGTCAGTGGACCACTGGACGATCTCGCTCGAGAAGCACCCGAGGGATCTCGATCGAAAAGCTTGCTAACGATGGCCAAGAGGAACGTGGGACGACTGCACAACTTGGTTGACTCGCTTATGGACTTCTCTCGTCTCGAGGCCGGCAAGCTTCAGGGCGCTTTCAGGTATTTACCTGTTTCTTCCCGCACATGACTTAGACTGAATCATTATACCTTAGGCCCGTACCCATTGGCGCTTTTACCCGCGATCTCGCCGGTCTGTTCCGGCCGGCTATCGAGCGAACAAAGTTGGCTCTTGTGATTAATTGCGAGGAAGACGATGGTCGCACCGTGCTCGTCGATCCCGATCTGTACGAAAAGATCGTTCTCAATTTGATCGGCAACGCATTCAAGTACACACATCAAGGCACAATACACGTCGGACTGCATTATTCCACTAGAGAAGTTGTGATCACCGTTCGCGACGACGGAGTGGGTATTCCAAACGCTTTCTTGGAAAGAATCGGAGAGAGGTTCTTCCGGGTCGCCTCGATAGGACGCTCGCATGAAGGGACTGGTATCGGCTTGTCCCTGACGAAGGAGCTCATCAAACTGCATGGCGGATCCCTCGCCGTGGAGTCATGGACGGCCGAAGAAAATCCGGCAGGCCGACACGGTTCGATCTTCACAGTCCGGATTCCGCTCGGATCCGGCCATCTCCCGGCTATCAACATCGACGAATTTGCATTTGATGACAGGAAGGCGGGTCGGTATGCCAAGGGTATGATCGATGAAGTTATGCAGTGGAGCAGGGATCAAGAGTCGACCTCCATGGAGTCTAGCAGCGCGTCTGGAGGGTCCAATCCACTGCCCAGTGGCGGCAGTAGCGAACGAACCGGATCAGGCCTCGATCCGAGTACACTGTTTTTCACGAAGGACGACGTCATCTTGATCGTCGACGACAGCAGGGACTTACGGACTTGGCTGGTCAGCTTGTTCCAACCTTACGTCGGAAAGGTTCTTGAAGCTAGCGATGGCATTCAAGGCCTGGAAAAAGCTATCGCTTTCAAACCTGATATCATAATATCAGATGTTCAGATGCCTTGCATGAACGGGTTCGAACTTTTGCAAGCTGTCCGAGGACATGAAGATATCAAATTTACGCCATTTATCTTGCTTACCGCCCGGGCCGGAGAATCAGATCTCACGACAGGTTTGCTAACCGGTAAGTCCGAAGAGACAAGCTCCGTTTGGACTCATACTCAACTATTCTTTTCATCCAGGCGCTGAAGATTACATGGTCAAGCCTTTCGTCAGTAGAGAATTAATTGCCCGAGTATCGCTTCAAGTTCAATTAGGCAAGCGACGCCGAATATTGGAAAAGGCTTTTGCCCAACGTTTGGATGAGGTTGAAAAGAGGCGTCAAGAGGCTGAACAGGAAAGAAACCGTCAAGAGCTGTTGATTGATGTAACTTCGTAAGTCAAACAGGTTTTACAGCCTGTAGCGGTGTGAACCCTCCTGACGCTTAGCCGGTGTCTAGCCATGAATTACGAAATCCTACAAGGTACGGCCTCTTTTCGATATCGCTTACAGAGTGGTTGCTAAGTCGAATTCTGCCCAATCAACCAGTGCCATCATTCAGTGTTCGCAAATGGGTATGTGTCTCCTACCAGAATATCGTCTGGTCTCTCGGCTCATTGGTCGGTGCCACCAGTCGGTGAAAACCTTACGCAACTTCGACAAACCCTGCAGCATCTCTTTGCGGCAGATGGGAGCCTTAAAATCACAGAGGACATGGTGGAACAATTGAGAGCGGATGAAGAGCTCTGTCGAAACATCAATTCATGCGCACAAAATCAATCAAGGATTGCCGACGATGTGCTCGCCCTGGCACGAATCAACCTCGATATGTTGCACTTTGTTCATGTAAGTATCGACTGGTAGACCAAGGGGGACCGTGTCTCACACTTGTTCTCATGAATAGGTGCCGACAATACTACGAAAAAGAATACAGGATGTCGTCAAACCTTTTACATTAGAAGCACAGTCGAACGGCATCGATTTGGTTCTAGACTTGAACGATCCATCGTTGGACCGAGTGCCATACGCTGTAACCGACCCTTTCCGTCTAGGTCAAGTCATAGTGAACCTTGTGGGAAACGCAATGCGGTACGCAGCTGAAGGAGCGAGGCAGAGAGTTGGGGTCAAAGCTGTCATTGCTCCGGAACCACCAAGGTGAGACTTTACCATACAAGCAAGCCGACGGTCTCTGATGTATGTTTTCCTGTGCTCCTGCAGTGATTCCAGTTGTTTGCCACCAGTCGCGCCATTTCCCCATGCGATTCAAGATGGGGATCACTGTTACTTGTATATCAGCGTGTCTGACTCAGGTCCTGGACTGGCGAAGGAAGACGTTTCATTGCTATTCAAACGTTTCAGTCAAGCCAGCAAACAATCCAACAAGGTGTTCGGCGGTAAGGATTATCCCCTCGAATTTCTTCCGGTGTAAGCTAAAGCGATTGTCTTTCAGGAAGCGGTCTGGGTCTCTGGATTTCAAAGCAGATCTCTCATCAAAGTATGTTTTATCCATTTCCCGATACAATATTTGAGCAGAGCAGGCTTGACCTTGGATTCGTTTCATAGTGGGAGGGCGCATAGAAGTCGACTCGGAATATGGCCAAGGTTGCAGTAAGTATGCGCATGGCAGTCTGGGCGGCAAGCTTGATCTTGACAACATATCCGAAAACAGCCTTCCGTTTTTTTGTTAAGATCACGGCCTGCCCTTCTCAGAAACGTGCACTGGAAGACGATGGCGACGTGCCGGTTGAGGAAGAGCATGTCGCGAAACACAGAGACGTCAAGCCAGATTCCAAGATCAGGGTACTTGTGGTTGAAGGTCAGCTTTGGTCTGCTGTTCCGGCATTGCTCTGTTTTGATTAAACGTCTCACATTTAGACAACATGATCAACCAAAAGGTCTTGCTGCGACAACTGCGCAAAGCTGGGATGGAATGTGAAGCTGCGAACAATGGTCAAGAGGCAGTCAATCGGTTACGACAGGTGTCCGCGACAGAAGGTGCGATTGATGCACCGTTTGATGTCGTCCTTTTAGACGTAGAAATGCCGGGTATGCCGAATTGCTACTCTTGTCATCACTTGAATCCACGTCTGATCCCTTTTCGTCCTACAGTGATGGACGGCCTGACGGCGATTCGTCTGATTAGAGAAGAGGAGGCAGCAGGAAAACTCCACCGAAGCTGGGTGTTTGCGTTGACAGGTAACGCGCGACAAGCGCAGATAGACGATGCTCTCGCCCACGGAATGGATCGCATTTTTTTAAAACCTTACGATCTGGAGGAACTGTTGCGAGCGATGCGACCGCCTGAGCCCAAGCCAGAGGACCTCCCCTTATCGGATGCATCGAGTCAGCTAAAATCGATTGTCTCCACCCACATAGACACGCCCGGCAAGAAAACGAGCGTTTAGCATGCGGTATCACGAATCAGAATGTTGTACCGGCCGGAGATACTTGGCCATGGGGAAATTAGTCGGGGCAAAGTTGAACGTAACAACAAGGAAACCAGAACACGCGTGAAGAATAACCATCAATAACATTGCGTTCATTCTTTTATTGGTTTATACGACTTAAAGAACTAGACTCTTGGCTTGTTTAGCGTCCTGCGCGCACGTCAACAGTTAGCTGATGTAGTGGCGGTGATAGCATGCTTAACTGTGCTTCTGAGTCACTCTGATCATCGGGCTCACGCGGTGACCGGAAACGAGCGGTGATCCATCCCACACAGATTCCGGGCCATACGGGAGGATCGAGCGTGCATAGTTGTATCGTATGCTGGTAACTGTGGTTGACGGTGAGCTTTGGTCTGTTGGGTCCTTGTTTGTTGGGATCTAACGCCTCGCATTCAGACCCTGATCGAATGCATCACGGTCCACTGGTTGTGGCCATCAAAGCCACAAGGATGCGTTTCCTGTCCGTTTTACATGTCCGGTAGCTTATGACGACGTCGAAGAGTGTCATGGATTCCGCATATCATGCGAATAGGACTGTCATTTTCGGACCAGCGCCGGATTGAGGGCGCTCAAGGCCCTGGATGCGCGCTATCTGGCCAGGGAAGGAGAGTGAATGGGGAACGGGCAAATCGACCGGGACCAATGAACGGGTTCCATTCTGTTTCTCTTCAGATGTACGAATGCAGATATTACCGAGAATTGGACTGCATTATCGAGGGAGCTCCGGGTATTCTGAGAACCATGTGCCGATGCGCCTGAGATCTTCCTGGCATGTCCCTCGCTATGCTCAAACATCACGCTGACTCCTCGTCGTCCGGAAAGGCATAAAAATCTGGTCGTCTGTCTTCAGCGAGGCAATCGAGAGAATCCACGGTGTGTGTGGCCCTGCATAGGGTTTGCCGGGACACCACCGCGAATCTCTCGATCATCAATGTGTATCACTGTATTCTTGGTAACAATCACGGTAATCTTGTAATCGGGTCAATCTAAAGTAGTAATGTCGGAGAGTCGAGAAGACGGACATTCGATATCAATCATGGTGCATCATGCGATCGAGTCTACTCTGAATCCGCAACCATCATCATTTCCCTGTCCAGTCTCGTCCCTTCACTTTCACTTTCGCTTCCGTCTCGCTGCGCCGCCTTGGCGGTCGGTTTCTTTCTAGTTGTTCTGGTCGTCGGGGCTTTAGCAACAGCCTTCCCCCGTCCCCTTCGTACGTTCGTCGTTGTGGCCGCTTTGCCCTTGGCTGGTGCCTTTCTAGTCGGCGCGGGTTTCGGATCCTCTTCGCTCTCTGAGCCGTCGCCCGAGCTGCCTTCATCTCGAAGCATGCTCCGCATCAGATCCGCGTCATCGTCATCGTCTCCTCCACTTCCAGAAACCGACGTCACATCGCTACCACTTTCTTCCTGCTCGACATTCACCTGCGACGCCGTCGCTCGCTTGCCTCCAGCCGCCTTGGCCTCCGCTTTTTCCTCCCCCTTGACTCGTTTCCGTTCCTCTGCCTCGAGTTTTTTCGCAGCCTTTGACGCCTCCTTTTCGGTCAAGGAGACCGACTCGAGTTCGCCGTCTCGTCTGGTATAGCATCCCCGGATGACTTGGCCCCATTCGAGGGGTGTCGAGCAGGATGGACAGATGCCGCTTTTGGGTAGGAGGGGGCGTGATTGTGGCGGTGTTGTTGATGGTGATGCGGTGGCGGGGAGGTCGGTCGCGGGATCGGCTTGTAGGAAGTGTTTGGCGAGGCATGGTAGGTGGTGGGTAGCGTGGCAGTGTACGGATTGTGGATCGGAGGGACACAGAGCATACGTCAAGTGGTTCTGCGCGATGTGTAGGGTCAACGAGCTATTAACAAAGATTACGAACAACATACCTTTGCTTCCACCGCCTCTTTGCAAATTCCACAACTCAGCTCCAGATCCATCTCACCTCCAACGGCCGACCCCTCTGCCCGCCCATCCCTCCCAGAGACATCTTGCCACTTGCGCCAATGCCCATCACGAAACGTCGTATCACCCACATCAATCCCCTTTGGCCGATTCGACGGCCCTTCCTGCGTACCCTCATCCCGCTGCTTGAGCGCCTTGCCGTCGACTCCTCCACGGTCGAGGGTGACGTCTATCGTTCCGGGCAAGGTTTTGAATGGGCCGAATCGTTTGATACCCTTTACAGGTCTCTCGCGGCTCTTTTGCTTCGTTCCCTGTTTTCCCTTTTTTTGCGATGTCGGTACCGTCTCCGTGGGACCATCTTGCTGTTCCTCGTGTTCCTTTCCCAACCCGCACTGTTTCCACATCTGCCATGTATTCTCCGTAAAGATCCTAACGTGCAACGGCAACCTCGAATACGGCTTCCTCGTCAACATCATCCGCACGACGGCGATCTTTGTTTCTAGCCATTGACGTTGTTTATTGGCGGGGAATATGGGGGGTAAGAGGTCGCTTGATGATGCGGCTTGGATGAGTGCTGCTGCGGGGGTGATGTCTGCCTCGGATTCGACGCGGAGGTTTCGTGATAGATGGGGTTTCTGCCATGCCCATTCAAACTAGATGTGTCCAGCGCTTGGTGAGCCCGATGGTTCATGACCGGGTGAGGAATGACGTACCTGTAACGCGGCCAACTTGCTCGGAAACCCATACACAATCATCTGCATCTCCCATGGCCGATTATGCCTCGTCCTGACAGCACCAGCCGTCAACTCCCCATTATGTTGCCGTAACCTCCTCGGCGGGTCAGGCGTTGATCCGACATAGGTGCGGTTGGAATTCCGGACAGCCTTTGATTGGAGGAGGTAACATGCGTAGAAGCGTGGAAAGGTGTGGTTCCCGTTGAGGAGGGTTGATCTGGATTCTTTGGCTGGTGGCTGGGATCTGGAGGGCGATCTAGAAGGGGATTTCAGGGTGGCGGTGAGCTCGGTGAGGGCTGTTTCGGCTACTTTCTTTCGTGGGGGCATGATGATCTGAGGCACTGAAGATGAACGACTCAATGATGACACGGGAAATGAAGAACAAGTTTACCGATGTTGGAATGTGAATCAACGCTCGTGTTTCAGGTGCTCGATTGCACGTGATCAGCGTAGATCGTCTCAAGCTCGATGACTCTTTGTGACTCTGACATTCTAAGCAGACTTTAGGCAGAACTTTAGGCAGAAACAGGACGCGTGAATGGACACCATGCGGTCTTGCGCACTCGCACAGTGGGGTGTATCTTATACGCCGCCAGCCATCGACAAGACCCCAAAACCCAGACCCGTATGGATCCACATGTCGTACATCACGCTGCAAATACAGTCCCTGCGTCACCGTCTATAGATACCACGCAAAGGCCCAACATCCACTGATAACTATCACGACCGGTTTCGAATCGCTTGAACGAGTTGTACTTTTTGTCGGACCTGCAAAGTAAACGCATTATAAGTCCTGCTATCCACGTCGCTTCCTGCCCGATCCCCTCCGCGCGACTCACCAAATCCTGGAACCGTCTCCTATGCCTCTCCACCGCCAACCGCTTCTTCCTCTCACTCGGCTTCTCATAATACTCCCCCAACCGCAACTCGCGTTTTATCCTGTTCCGGGTCAAGATCCCATTCAACCGCTTGATCGCCGTTGCCACGCCCGCATCACTGCTTTTCATGGGGACGGCGACGGAGCGCCCGGTGTATGCGTTTCCGGGTTTGGACCAGGTGCGGGAGCCGTACGTTTCACGCCACCAGGTTTCCGGGGTCGTCGGCGTTTCGTCCGAGGATGTGAATGGGTTGCCGTCGGCGCCGCCGCCGGGGAGGCTGTTGCGGAGGAACGAGGTGGCGATGTCTGTCTGGGCAGAGGAGAGTTTGTCTGTTGGCAGATTGGTGGATCCTGCGAATGATGAGAGCGAAGGCATAGAGGACACGCGATCGGCGGGTGGTGGTGTCTGTTGGTTCTGCCAACGGGAAGCGGTCGTGAATGCCCGCACGAACGGGACAGGTGCGCGGATGGCGGCGGAGAGTATCCTCGGTGTAAGGAAGGACATGATGGTGGGTAATGATGCTCGTCACAGTCTCAATCTCGTGTTTACAACAAGAAACTCTTCTACGAGTAGTCGAAGCAGCTGTCGAAGTCCCGCGCCGGAAATTCGACCAACACAAATGACGTGTTTTCGCGCTTATCTAATCTGGGATCGCCGATCTGGCACGAGTGGCGTCCAGATTCGCCAGATTTGAGTGTTTAGGCATCTTCTAGCTTCTAATGGCACGACGGTGGCACGACTTCGGTCCCTCAGGATATGTATATAGACCTTCCCGCTTCTGTCAAATCAAGTTAATCTTGTGTTTGAGTTTCCGCCTAAATCACCAGCACCATGTCCCAACCCCTGGTCGTCATCGTCTCCGGAGCAGTGAGCTACACCTCCACCTCACCTAACCCTTCTAACCTCTGACTCAACACTTCCAGAACCGAGGAATCGGCTCAGCAATCTGCCAAGGCGTCCTAGCCCTTCCCCAGCCCGTAATCCTCTACGCCGCCTCCCGCGCAGGCAAAGACCTCGCCTTCCACTCGCACAACAAGGATTCCGAGGTCAAGTACCCCACCCTGGATATCACGGATGCCGAGAGTATCGGGCGGTTGGTCGAGTTGGTTCGGGCGGAACAGCGGGGGGTGGATGCATTGATTAATAACGCTGGGATTAATGTGGATCAGCGGTATACGGTGGAGAATGTGAAGCTTACGTTGGCTACGAATTATAAAGGGACTTTGGACGTAAGCTCTCCTTCCCCTTGACGTGGATCCTTGGGACTAACATGAGTCCCGCAGATGAATCGAGCTTTCCTTCCCCTCGTACGAGCCAACAAGGGCCGGATCGTCAACCTATCTTCCGTGGGATCGTTGCTCAATCCATACAGCAGCGAGATCCAATCCCGCTTCCGAAACGTCAGCTCCCTACCAGAGATCGAGAACCTCGCAAAGGAATACGTCGTAAGTACCCATTCTCATACGATGAACCAGCGATTGATCCCGCAGACCTGGGCGAAAGTCTCACATGCAGCAGAAAACAGAGACAGAGTCTGGATGGGGAGGCCCCCGACGTGCTTATTCAGTCAGCAAGGCGCTCATCAATGCCTTTACCCGTGTTCTTGCGAACGAGGAAGCACAACACTCGGGCGTGTTGATCAATTGTTGTTGTCCTGGGTGAGTCCGCTATTGGCAGATGATATGGGAGCTGACGTGGGATTCTTGTAGTTGGGTGAGCACGGATATGGGTGTGGTGAGTCGCGGCGGTTAGATGGAAATGTGCGTCGCTGATGAGTGTTGGGTCTGCAGCTGGTAGGCAAGCCTCCAAAGTCGCCAGGCAAGTGTTCCGCCCCTTTCTATCACGTTCCAGGGCCGACGCTAAGACTTGCTCCTGGACAGCCGACGGCGCAAAGATCCCGCTCAAGCTTGCGTTTGGGGATATCGGCGGCACGAGCGGCGAATACTGGGCGAACGAGTCGATGGCGAGTGCGCGAGATGGGGAAGTGCAGAAGTGGTGAACTCACAGGGATGGCGTGCAACGTTAGCAAGCTAGACTAATAATGCAACTCGAAGCATGAGAGAATGATATAATCTATATCTTCCGGTATTGCATTGTCTCGGGAGCCTTCAACCTACTCTACTGCCGTCTGCAATACTCTCGAATCTGCTCGATACTGATCATCTTCAACCCCCATTTCGCCGCAAACGCCTTGCAATCGTCCCTGCGCGCCATTGACCCTTCCTCGTCATCAGGCTTGACGAGCTCGCATAGCAGTCCGGCGGGAGGGAGACCCGTTAGTCTGCAGAGATCTATGCGGGTTGTTAGACGCGCACCGGGCATGTTCTGGGAGGACGGGTACACACCTGTCGCAGCTTCTGTATGACCTTGACGAGCAAGAACACCACCTTCCGTGTATCTCAGCGGGACCATGTGGCCCGGACGGCTGAAATCCGACGGTTTCGAGGACGGGTCAGCGAGCAGTCGGGCGGTGAGTGCACGGTCGTGTGCAGAGATTCCGGTTGTTGTGCCTGTGCGTGGAAGGTCAACGTGTGAATGAGGAAGGGGGACGCGGGACTTGCCTTGCTTGGCGTCGACGGTGACTGTGTACGCTGTCTTGTGTCTTTCTTGGTTATCGGGGACCATCATGGGTATATCGAGCTCTTGTAAACGCTGTTCTGGAAGCGATATGCAGATGTAGCCACTGCGCGGGCGCCAGGTTGTCAGATGCAAGCGGCTGTGACAACGAGTCGAGGAACCGACCTGGTATGCTTGATGAACCACGCCATCTTTTTCGTCGTACATTCGCTTGCAGCGATTACGAGGTCGCCCTCGTTCTCGCGTCCTTCGTCGTCCATGACAACAACAAACTCGCCGGCCTTGAATGCGGCAAGAGCATCCTCTATCGGATCAAACTGGAAGTTGGAGGTGGACATTGCGGTGGTAGATCGCAGCTGCGCAGAGAGGTCATCGATGCATGGCGATGCCATTAGCATAATTACAACGACGACGGAGACGACTGACAGACAGGGGCGATCGATGTAATTTGGATCCGCACACGGAGATGACCAATATCTACCATGTCGCTTTCCATATTTCCTGGCCAAGTGTGCTCGTATCCGCACAGTGCATCAGCCATGGCAGCCAACGCAACCGGCCTCGTCGTGACGACACTCCTCCCCGCGACGACCGTCCCAACAGCCACTGCCACCTCGGTGATATTCACCTCCTCGCGATGGTCGTTTACGCAGGGGTTCCTAGTCGGACAAGCGGCGTTCCTGGTCTTGTGTGGGCTGTTTATCAAGTATGTCGTGTTTGAGGATGCGGAGCGGTCGAGGCAACGCACAGCGGAGAGAGCAAAGGTATGTTGTAACTCGCTCGTTCGTGACGTGATTAACCGAGTTGACGGTGCGTTCTCCGCGTAGAAAGCAGTCCTCTCGACAACGAATGTTCCACCGCCGTCTTCGTCTGAATTGCTGGACAAGATCGGCTATGAGATGGCGACGCATGCGTCCGAATCTGCGGACTGGATCAACGTCTTGTTTGCACAGGTCGGTTATGAAAACGTTTTGATGTTGGGAAAGATGACTAATCCTTGGGATCATGGGCAGGTCCTTCAAGGGTATCGCGATGATCTGCTAGGATCCGGAGGAGAAGAAGGCGCAAGGAAACAAGTCGAGGAGTTGCTGAATCCACGGGGGACAACATCGGCCTGGCTCGTGAGCCTGTCCGCTCTCGGCTCCGTGAGCGATACTTACAACATCTTGTGTGAAAGGACCCAATCACGGTGACGTCCCTCTCGTTGGGAAAATCATATCCGCTCTTGTCAAACGCGAGAATACGTCCAGCAGATGGCCAAGGTGGTCTTGTGCGTCCCTGCCGACCGTTCGAGAGTATAGCGGGAGCTGATTGTCGTGTGTGTGCTTAGAGAGCAGAAGTCGATGTTGATTATGCAGATTCGTTACATCTCTCGCTCGCTACGTCCCTGGTCATCAATTTCCCGCAACCGAGGTTTGCGATCTTGCCGGTTGCGCTCGGAGTGGAGCTTGTAGGGTTTGGGGGAACGGTGAGTCGTCGGTTGTGTATCCGTGAGGCGGTCTTTATATAATGGCGGTTGCTTTGTTAGGTTACGATGCAGCTTCATGGATCGCCATCGACGATACGTCCCGATGATCTGCGGAGACAAGTGCACCTGTCGTTATTGCCAGACTTTCATCTGAACCTAAAAGCGACCAGTCTTCTGGGTTCCCGTGCGAAGCTACAAGGTTCGTTCCTGCCTCTCGTGAATGACTCCTTCGCCAACGTCCCCTGCATGGCCGCGCACAGATATACCAAAGCTTGAACAACTCGTGATCGCACGACTCCGACAGGCGATCCAAGATCGAGTCGTCTGGCCGCGGTTCGTCGCGGTTAGCTTACCAGGGCTGATCGCGCGCGGAAAGGAACCCGTGGTCGAGACGGAACAAGGTACGATAATCTCGGCCGCAGACGCCGGGCCCACGACTTTGCCTGCAACGCACAATGGAGACCCGATACGGAGGGAGTTGCCAGGGAAGATTCCTATTCCACCGGTATCGACGCCTTCGTTCCCGGGCGGGTTCAGCGCCGCTCCCTCGTCGACGCGGACGGGACAAGACGGGATTCCGATGAGTAGTAGGGATTCGTCTGGGTATAATCCACGTTCGAACGGGCCTATGCTGAATGGGCGTCCGACGACGTTGCCGCGGTCGAGTTATCAGAGTGCCAGTGCTGCAGGGTATACGTCGTCTCATTCGCTCTTGAGTAGCCAGCAGCAGGATCCGGCGGGGGTGAGGTACCGTGGAGATGCACAGGGGTACGGTCAGCCGCAGCAGATGCGGCGGGTGGGCGCGTTGAATGCGCGGTAGAGGTTGGCGGATGTGTTCGATAGTATGCGGGGTGCTAGAGGCATGATAGACATGGTCTGGTAAGGGAGTCTTCCATGCAGAGAGCAGCTGTCATGGTGGAACTGGACGGTATACATATTTGCATTTATTTAGCATGAATTACATGATAGGAGAGATAGGAGATAGGGAAGATGCTTACCTCAGCCGTTTCAGCCGTGGTCGACGCTCCCGTGTGACGAATCATCCAACGAGGATGAGTACGTGGTGGAGCGGTGTGATATCCCAGCCATCTGCGTACTCTCTCGTCGCAGGTACATCCCTCCATCCTCTCCGGCTCCTCTGCAAACCTCACAGCCCCATCCTCCGTCTCTGCGGAGAACCTGACGCGCAATGTCCCGTTTCGTACGACCTTCCAAATACAGGCATACGTTTGCAAACCAACCTCGGAGAGAGTACTGTTATGAGGGTGTCAAGGTGAGTCCTGTTCGATCGGCAGAGGGGGCGTTGAGTCGAGAGGGACGTCGATGACCTGTGTGCGTCGATGGAGCTGATTCCTTGTCATTCTCGCGATACAGCCTTCAGGCAGCGCCTGGGACACCGATCTAATCAAGTCCAACGGCGTGAGTGTCCCCTTCCAGCCCACCTTGGCCACACGCTGATCCCCCCCTCCCCTTCTTCACGTCTCAGAAATTCATCGCCATCAACTGGCAAGTCTCTGGCGGCGGAGCATTCGCGATCCTCCCCGCTCCTTCCCCCTTCCACGCTCCAACCACTCCTTCCGACTCGGGACCATTCACCACCAAACTCCCCGACTTGATCCCCCTCGTCCGTGGACATTCGGCACCCGTCCTCGATACCGCGTGGGCACCGCATGCGGCGTCGCAGACCGTTCTTGTCTCGGCAGGGGAAGATTCCAAGATCTGTCTGTGGGATTTCACGGATGCCGACGCCAAGTTTTCTGGATGGCAAGAGGAAGGATGGGTATGTCCCGATGATTGGACGGTGCCTGTTGCTCGTTTGGGAGAAGGGAATGGGGCTTCCGCCCATGGAGGACGAAAGGTTGGGCAGTTGGCGTGGAACGGGACGGCTGAGGGGATCTTGGCTAGTGCGGGGAGTGATCATGTCGTGAGTTGCTGTCACACGCGGGAATAGCGTGAGGCTGACCCGAGGTTCTATAGGTCAAGATCTGGGATATCAAGAAGGAATCTGCACCCGTGCTTAGCTTGACCGGTCACAAGGATACCATTCAATGCGTCGCCTGGAACTACACCGGCGACCTCGTCGCTACCGTAAGTCTCCCCTCAGTCCCGCCGACGTTTCCTGACCCACATTCCACCGCCGCAGACATGCCGAGACAAAAAAGTCCGAATCTTTGACCCTCGAGCTGGGTCGGAACCCATCAAGGTTGCGGATGGACACGGCGGGATCAAGGGTTCCCGAGTGGTCTGGCTCGGAGATAGGGATCGAATCGTCACTACCGGCGTAAGTCCCGCGCGCGAGGGAGACCGTCATCTCGATAGGAGGCGGCGGACACGGTCACTGATTGTACTGATTGTTTTGATGCAGTTTTCAAAGATGTCGGATAGGCAGATGATGTTGTGGGATACTGGCAGTTTGACGAATCTTAAGACCGAGACGATCGATTCGAGCTCGTGCGTATCTTCGGGATTGGAGTGCTTGCGGAGATGAAGATAGCTGATGAGAGGGTACACCGTTTTCTTTTCAGGGGCGTTATCATGCCTTTCTATGCAGAGGGTAACGATGTCTTGATCCTTGCTGGTAAAGGGTAAGCATTTGTTGGTCCTCCGTATACCCATCACTCGCTGATAATGCTTGCGACGACTAGTGACGGCAACATCCGGTAAGAGCCTACTGACTGATCCGACAAGGATACGCGCGTTGACCCTCGATCTTTTGCTCGATAGATACTTTGAATACGCAGACGATGAGCTACACTACCTCAGCGAGTTCAAGAGTTCGGATCCTCGTAAGCCTGGTCCCCTTCAAGTTGCAATGGTCTCTAACGTTCCCGGCGTTTGGTATGTAGAACGTGGCTTCTGCTTGACCCCTAGACATTCGCTCGAGGTATCGCAGCATGAGATTGCGCGAGGGTACAAGTTGACGACGGGTATGGTTGAACCGTTGGCGTTTGTGGTTCCTCGAAAGGTAGGTGGTAGTATCGGAGCGGCTTGCACTCTGGAGCTGAAACGATTGGTATGATTTAGGCCGAGGGCTTCCAGGCAGAGTAGGTAGTCTGACCTTGACTTCGTCTTGCAACGAGTTAACACATTCCTTTATCGCCTGGCAGCATCTTCCCTCCCGCTCCGTCTCTGGAAGCGGCCCTTACAGCCGACGAATGGATCTCTGGCAGGACCTCGGCTCCCAAAGTCATCGACCTCGAAACTAAATCGACTACCACCTACGACGGCCCTAAATCCGTCACTCCTGCGTCCAGCACACCCTCGCCGACACCTGCTTCCGCGGCAAAGGATGAGCCCAAGCCTGCGCCCGTCAAGCAGTCGAGCATCACCGAAAAGACGGGCAAGTTGCCAGATATGCGGGACCTCGAGATCAAGCAGGATGATCCGGACTCGGACGAGGAGATTACCGAGGCCAAGAAGCGTGCGCCTTCGACTGGCGGGTTTGACGATGAAGATGAGGTTGTGGAGACCAAGCAGGTGGAAAAGCTTGTCGAAGACGAGGTCGATATTGCGGCGACAGAAACTGCAAAGGCGGAGGAACCCGTCGCTGCGGAGGTGAAGGACGAACCTGCACCTGTCGCTGAAGAGTCCTTCGCTCCCGCTGCTCAAGACAGCCAGTCTGGCGACAACGAAGTAAGCTTCACAGGACCGCAGCGTAGAATCGCCAGCACACGCTAATGATATCCGCTGTAGCTCGAAATCGCGAAGCGGCAATTAGCCGAAGCGACCGCTCAAGTGGGTCGTCTGGAGGCGGAGAACAAACGGTTACGCGAACAGATCGAAAAGGCAAAGCGCCTTGCATCCGAGCTGGCGCAGTTGTAGAATCGAGAACTAGGCGGGAAGTATATGTTATGGGATAAAACTACGTTTCAGTTGACATAGAAGAAGTTGTATCCGCATGTCTTTGAAAAAAAATGAGAAGAGTTCAGTACGGAGTCGTCATCGACTACATAGCATTTCGCAACAATAGAGGTGCGATCCTCTTACGGCTGGGACCCCTTGCAAACTTGTTCGCGGGCTTACCGAAAGCCATTCATCACACAGCCAACACGGAAGACTAGAACGAATGACCGTCGCGCCGCAGCTCTCTGGCCTTTTCCCGCCTCATCATCCTGGTAGACCTATGCTGTCACATGCTGCCATATCCAAGTCCTTGCTGTTGATCATCTATCCCAAATACAACCATGGCTAGTGTACAAGGTCACCACCAAACATCCACGTACCCGGTACGGAAACCCTTTATGCATTCAGCTTCATCAAGGCCCTGAGGCTTTTTGCCATGCCGAATGCAGCGCTGGCGATCGCTTGTCGGACATGCTTGGAAAAGTCTGTACTGTTCTGATGCTCGCTTAGCCTCTCCGTGGCATTCATCATATCATCGAGCAGCAGCTGTCCTTCAGCTGCGCGTTGCGGAGGCATAGCGTTTGCCGATACTGCGACGATTGAAGATGAAATTGCGATTACCTGAGATAGGTATTCACTAAGCCTTGAGTTGCTATTGCTGGCAGTCGCAGGATTGCTGCCGCTACGGATCTCGGCCAAGAGCTGCTGTATAGCGTTGACAAGCGCGGATGACTGTTGCGATAGGTAAGGCTTTATGGAACAGCGGGGTCAGAGTCGCTCCATCCGGGCTATCACGGCGAACTCACCTTTACATTCTCCCATTCTTCTTTGGTGGGCGCAGGTTGATTGACAAATGACGACGCTGATGTCTCCAACGGCGATGCGCTGGAGTCCGACCTTGAGCTACTCGCATTTAGGAAAGGTGTTTGCATGCTGCCGGGGGGTAATCGGGCCTGGCTGCCTTCCGTGGGCCGGGGCGGCAGCTTTGGAAGGACAGTTTCTACCGGATCAGAATCTTCTGCATCTGCCGCCTGGCGTTTCTGGAACTGAGATTCGCTCGAAATCGCAGAGTTGGGGTTGGCTTTGAATCCAGCATAAGACGCCTTTCTTTCCAGATCAAAGGCGTCCGATCGTTGTCCAATAGACGATGCAAGAGAAATGGCAGACCCGCTACGAGCCTGACGTTGTGGTGAGCCGCCGGGACTCGGCTTGGATGACGAGCCAGAGAAAATCGCATTATTACCAGATGGAAGTTGCTCCGCGTGGTGCAGCGCACGATTCGGGCTCAAAAGGCCATTCTCGGATGGCGTGTCGGTTCGGCCATCATCGGAGTCATTGTCAGAGGCAGCTAATGACCCGTTCAAGGTTTGAATCGCTCCAGATGACCTTCGTCTGGCTTCATGCATCTCTGAAAAGCTTCGTCTGCCCATCGACGTGCTGGACACCGATGGTTTCACTGTTTTCCGAATTTTGAGCGACTTGATCAGATGAACTACGTTTACGGATACGTGACCGGCAGCGGCATCTATCAGACTGATTGGGGACAGTCCAGACGATGTAGCGTGGCTTCTGGCGGCAGACATGAGGTTGTTAAGAGTCGCCGAGGACTGGTGTTTTAGACTCTCCAGCTTTGTGGAATCTACGTGAAAGTTGGGTTCTCTTTCAAATGCCTTGACGTCTTCGGAGATCTCGGAAATGGCGACCACGACTTCCTTCATCGCAGACAGGACGCTCGACGGCTGACTCGACCTATTTCGAATTTTGTCAGCAACTATCGGGTATATCGAAAACGCACTCACCGAGCGGCTTGGAGAAGCGAATCAATCGCGCCTTGAAACTGTGTGACATGGACATCTGCAATATTGCCATCCGCCGAGGCAGGCATGTGATCCTCTGTGATAGGCCGCGACGCGAACATCATTGAGGTAGCTTCAAGAGGTCGTGTCAGTACCCGATAATCAATCAGGCACTCAATGGCGCACCTTTAAGATTCCTCAGATCCGTCTTTGTAGCCTCCCATCGTCGCTTGTATTCCTGAGCCTCATCGTCCAGTCTCCTGATGATTGCCGCGTCCTCGTCTTTATCTGCCAGCAACTCTTCATTGCGTACAGCGAGAGATCCCAGCTCCTCCATCAGTACAGTCAACTCGTTGCGTAGGTCTCTAACGGCGTCGTCATTCTACCGGTGGAGTAAACGTCAGTAGGATCATCCTGTAGGCCGTTGTCGGCACATACCTCTGCTTGACTCCGCTGAGAACTGGAATGGCGGAGCTGTTCCCTTTGCTGTGCCAACTGATTCTCCATGTCGCGACAACGATCTTTCCACATTGCCAACTTTGCTTGTTCCTCTTTTCGGCGGCCCTCATTGCGGTGCCCTTCTTGCTCTCGAGCCCCTTTGACAGATTCCAGCTCGCTTTGTAGCGAGCGAATGTTTTCTGCCAGCGTACCGGCACGCTGCGAAGACTATCTCAGTTGTTGAACATACGATCGAGAGAACGCGGCTTACATCCTTATGACTTCGAATTTCGTCTTCCAGTTCCCTTGCTCGATCTCTCTCCCATTCCTCCCTTTTACTGCTCCCATCCACCTCCCTCTGCATGCTTGCGAGACGACGCTCCATCCCTGCAAGTTTTGCCTCGAGATCCGTTCGCATCTTGCGTTCCCTGATCAATTCGAGGGTAGTTGAAGATCCCTGTGGGTTGTGTCCCTCGGAACCGAAATCCTGCATCGATCCACCATGTGAGGGTGTCGCTGAATTTGCTCGATGATGATTGGGTTGCAAGTTGAGTTGACTGTTGCTCCGGGAAGATAAGAGACCTCTACTGAGCTGCTGGTGTTCCATCGGGTCATTCGTCTCCGAAACCGGCGATTCCAACGTTTCCTCGTACTCTTTTGCCCCTGATCCTCGACGCCGCCCTTGACTGGACAACCTCTTGCTACGCCTCCTGGTTTCTCCTTCTAGCATGTCAAGGCCGTTTGAGTGTTGTTGATCTTGGTCAGGAGGCGGAGAGATTTCTCCCTCGCTCTCCATCTCGGGTGACCGCTTAGCAAACGGCACCTCGATTGTTTCTTCTGATATCGTAGACTTTTTCGGAACCACGACTTCGTTGGATGTTTGAAAGGGTGCGTGGCGGGAATGCTGTGATGGCACCGACTTTTGGACCGGCGGAGCTGCGGTTGGAGGGTATGCGGACATTGGAGATTCTCCAGACTGGGCGGACTAGAGGTCATCAAGTCAGCACTTTATCGCAGAGCACACAAATCCGGCAACTCACCACGGACTGTGGCAGATCCGGCCCTTCAGATGGCACGTCCCTCTTGAAATCCGGAAACCGTCGATTCAGCTCGTAAAAGACATCACTGGCGAGATCCTTGAACCTGTTCTTTGGCAGAGTCGCCAACTTTTGCCTTGCTTGATTACGCTTGGGGTGAAAGTCTGTCCGGACCGGAAGAAAGGGATCTAGAACTGGTTGTGAGCCGATGAATGGCAAAGGAACCTTGGATGCTCACTTTCATCGCCTCTCCCGGCTTCTACATCTTCTCTCCGCACGAGCTCGTCGTAGACATCCGTGCTTAGTTCCTGGAATTGGCTCTTGGTCAATCTCGTCAGTTTTTCCCTTGCTGAAGCCCTAGCATTGGGCGCTTCTATCGTTTTAAAGCAAACGAAATCAGCGAATGTACGTTTTTGGAGTTTCGCTGGTCTTACCAGCCTGGAGATATTCCCTCAGGTATGATCTGAGCGATCCCCAATGCAGCCTTGCAGTATCCTTCGCTACATCATCCATCCCCTGCTGCTGCGAAAGCGGCATACTCGAGCTATTCGTTATTTGCGGTCCCTCGCTTCCGCCTCGTGACCGCTGTCTCGAATGCTCTTGCTGCGAACGTGATGGAGCGTTCGTTCCTGGTCCGGCAGATGGAGTCGACGATGTGGAGAACCAGCGACCAGCTGGGCCTGGTCGAGGAATGTTGCCGGAGGGGGAGGATGATGTGGCTGCTGGATAATCCGAGACGGAATGTTGCAACATTCCACGAGATTGTCCGCCACGATGGGATCCTTGTGCGTTGCTGGCGTACGCAGAAGAAGTTGCATAAGGATGTTGGTTCATCTGTGACCTGATGTGATTGTCCGACGTTGAGGGCTGCATCCCTGGTCGTCCTAGACCTATCCCCGTCGGCGTGATGTTTCTTCTTTCATCGCCCGTGTTTCCTCCCAATCTTGCTCCGCTCGCGGTCGAGCTCGAATGGCCTTGACCATATGCTGAGAATGTAAGACCACCGCCGATGCCACTGGACGCCGTTGTTATCGCTGGCGATATGGGTGATGTCACCATAGTCGAGCGTTGGTATTAATCCACCTCGCTCGAAACAGCTCGACGGAATCCGCGATAAAGGGATGGGTTGCGACGAATTCCAACCGCGAGATCGTGCAGAGGAGCAGTCGTTGTGTATCGATGTAGGGGAGGGCTATGACTGAGGGTAGAACGAATGAGGACTTGATATGGGAATGGTCGGCCTCATGAACCGCCGATTGCAATAATTTGTTTTCACAGTCCTGACGCGCCTGCTTCGATGTGAAACGCGACGGTCTGCATCCGAGACAGCCGCAGTTGCTTTCGTAAACTGTTTGCTTTGAGAAGATGCAATTACTGCCCTGATGCTGTCTTGTTGGACTACCAGTCATATCACTCTGACTGGATGATACATCGTTGATACGAGAGGCGCAAAGGCAACAGCAGGTTGAATGAAGAAAATACAATTTGCGGGCTACGGAAAGGTCTTGTCACGCCGTGCTCTTGGGAACCTTGAACTCTGTCCGCCATCAATCCGATCCCCGTCGTACTCAATCCCGCTGCCGCCTCTTCATCACCCGTCCGCAAACTTCGCAGACCTACGCCAGCCCTAAAGCCTTTCCAGCAAGGTCCCCGACTTGCTCCATGATCCTCGTAGCCCAAGCGCGGTCCTGCGTGCTGCGATAGACCTGCCAAGCGTTGCTCAATCCCCTCCAGTGCACCGCCGTGTCCCGGATCAGGTCATCCAGACCGGGATGACCGCGTGTCTCGCCATTGTCGAGGCATTCTTTTGCAGAACCGATTCCGGCGTCGAGGTCCCTTCGGGATTGTTCGATCGCCTTTTGCAATGCAATCTCTTCTTTGGTCCAGTGTCCGCCTTTTAAGGCGATCAAGGTGGACGTGCCGACGTCTTGCTGCACGGGTCGAGCGCACATCTGGATGGTGTCGAGATCGTAGCGGGCTGCAACAGCTTCTTCCCAGAACCTTCGAGGGTTGCCGACAGTCGACGCAAGAAGACGTGGCCGGTCGAGGTTGGGTGGGTTTCGTGAACCCTTGTGGCCAGCGGGGGAGCCGGTGGCGGGAGCTGCGGTCTGCTTGATTCGATGAGAGAATAAACCCATGATGAGGTGTTGAGCTCTAGGAGGTTGTTTCTATGCTGGAATGTCTGGTTGAACTTGTTGAAGTATTCGTAGGGAAGACGCTCGTCAGAAGGGCAGCTCATCCGCCGTGATCACGCATGTATATACCTTCACCGGTTAAGTCGCTGTGCTCTAGCACAGAAGGAGAACATCCCCTTTGATCTTTGAGGTTCTCGCACACGGTGACGCAACAAAGGCGAGCACCATGAACAAGTGTATTAGACCTCATCTCCTTTCACCTCGGCCTTGCAAAAGGCGATTCAATATTATTCCAGGGCTGCCTTTTATAACAAGGAAGGCGATATGATGTCAGTGTAAGTTCGATCGCAGATCCTCGTTCCTTTGTCCTCTACGTCCTCTCCTAGGAAATGACCGAAAAGGATCCGGCGAACAGATGATACGCAGCAACGCCGACGAGATGTCAGAGCGTAGCAAAGGGTACCACCAATATGAGTCTCTGAGCTGTCTGGTAGTTGCCCTTTCTTCCGGTCGACAAACCTGTTAGCGAGGAAGACAGGGTTAACATAAAACCGTCCTTCGTAGTACAACGGCTAGTATATCCGCTTTTCAAACAGTCTCATCTGTTGAACGCGGGCGACCGGGGTTCGACTCCCCGCGGGGGAATACCTTTTTTGGCAAGCTTCAAGCACGACTTCCAACTGATTGTTTTTGCCACCGAGACTTGGCCACTTTTGTTCTCAGCGAGCAGCCCACCTATACGATACAATGTGGTCTAATCTCTATACCTTTTGTTAACTGCTCTCTTCCGCTGGTTTTGCGGGTTCCGGGTGGAGTTTTTGGGGTGTGATAGCCCAGCTGATAGCCCTCCTCGCGTGAATGGGAGGCAGCTACGATCAAAGTAGGCAGGTGCCGTCATGAGAGTTATGCCATTCTTCCCAGCAAGCCCGCTATGTCGCGAACCATCAGCCTAATCGGTTACCCGGTACGTTGAGCTTCTTACTTCCACCGTGGTCCAGCATACTTCCTCCCGACTGCGACACCGGGCCGGGGGGGGGGGGGCGGAGGGCATAATTCCATATTGCGCACTATACTATTACACGTTGATACTGGAGGCTAATTGGTGTTTACTCAACATTTCCTCAACGGACACTTATACCACTCGAACCACTATCGGAATGTTATGCAACCCGAAGCCCTCCAAAATGAGACACATACACCGTCCAGCACAATCACCGTTCGCACTTCTTTGGAAGTTTGTTGCCATCGATTGACCCTAAACTATCAAGTCGCAGTGGACGGCAGGTTCAGCCGGAACTGTCTACCGGTGATGAGCTTCTTGTAAGGGCTTGCTCGTCGTTCTTTGACTGATCGACTTCTACACAAATTAACGGTTGCGTGTTTCTGTACCACTGGTGCGTCAGCTCTGCCTCCCAAACCCAGCACACGATCAGCCTGTATCGCGGTCGGCATCGGAAGGAGCTACAATCAAACTAAGTTCAATCCCACCGGCACACGTTGATGTCCATTTCACGAAACATGCAGTACGCCAGGAGCTCAGTGTATAGGGACTCTCTCAAACGGCCCCCGGAACCATCCTCTCCGATGCCTTGCTACAATATGCCAAGATGTTCCTCTCTAAAGCTCGAAGGCTGATTACTTCGTCGTCCTCAGTGTCGTCGGAAGAGTCATGCCGTGTAAGCAAAGCGTTCCATGCCCCGGGGTTGTCGACAGCGGAGACCAACTCTCCGATACGTGCGCCTGGAATCGAGAACTCGGGTCAAGAACGCACATGACATGCGTTTGAGCGCGACTCACTGAATCCTTCTGGAGTAACTGACATGCAGAGGATATCTGTAATGTCTAAGCTAAGTACCTAAAACCGCAGGCCGAGCGTAAACACTTACCGTACTCGGAATCCTTTGCAGCAACGAGTATGGCTTTATTTCTGCAACGGGATATCAGCTTGATCACCGCCTTGCGGGCATGTCACTTACTTGTCTTGTAACTTCAGCTTGCTATCCGTCTGATCGCCGAGCAGTCGCATCCAAGTTTCAGGGGTCAAAGCTCGACTCAAGGCCTTGACGACCGACTTCAAACCAGCATTCCGCAGAGAGACCTTTTGCAACAGGTTTAGACAACGGTCTTTCCATGCCCACCATGGACTCACACCGATCTTTTGAGAGCATTGGGCTAGGACCTGCAAGTCGCCATCTTCGAATGACATCTCCAAGGACGCTGTCAAGTTGTTGTCAGACAAGTTCACCAAATCGGCTGTCATGCACATACAGCTCTGCGTGAGACGATTCCGAGCGCGTGCGACGGGCTGAGTGACTGAAGGTTGTGTTTTCGCGAAAGGGGTCTTGAAAGGTTTCGCCGCGGTGGACTTTCTGGCCGTCCCGCTTGCTGTAAAGGTCGGAGCGTCAGACAGACATATCTACCTGCCTCAATGGGACATACCAGTGAGTGACGGCGATGCCGCGTAAGGGCTCGCTTCGATCGTCTTAATCTTCTTTCCTGCTTTCACAGGCGGGTCTTCGACAATGATGAGATTGGGCTTTCGTTCGACTGGCTGAGCCGTGCGGTTACTGTTGACCGTTAAGCCAAACGCGCGTCGGGCAGAAGACATTGGCGCAGAAACGGCGATAGCGTAGGGGTTGACCTGGGGAATAGGTTGGATTTTCGTGACTGGTGGTCTCGATGGCAATGCTGGACGGTCTGGCTCGACAGCTCGAGGCGAAGCGGGAGGCGCAGGAGTCATAGCAAGTGCTTGCCTGACATCGAGATTGTAAAAGTTGACAGCGTTTACTGGCACAAGCGAATCTAGATCGCATTCTTTCCGCTTCGGAACCTGAGATGCGACAATCACGTCCTCCGTCAAGTGACTTGCCCTCAGGGCGACTTTTTCCGGGTGGGCGCACACCTGAGATGAGGGATCAGCTGTGGTCAACACTGACAGGATTTGAATGCTCACGTCGCACATCTTTTGACAATACAGTTCCGTAATGGACGGATCGGCCTCGTCGATTTTCTCGCCAAAGTAACGACATATCGCTACATGACGACAGGTTTTGGTGTTTTCGGCATAATGTTGAACCTGGAAGATGCAATCAGTTTCCGTCTGTTCGTTCACAGCGGACTCGCCGCTTACTGTTTTGAAACTATCGAGTCCGCTATGCAGGTCGTCGTCCGATTCCGAGCCTTCCGTTTCCTTCGTTTCCTTGCCCTTTTTCTTCTTTCCCTCCTCCATCATCACCAGCCGACGCAGCCTCCATGCGTCCTCTCTCGCTGTGATCATGGCAGAAGTGAGTCTCTGCGGCAATGAACAGGCAAACGGCTGGCGTACAGTAATATAGCAAACACTTTGCAATCTGCGAAGGATTAGGGATGAGTCGCGTGAGTGGATAGCTGACTACCCTAACACAAAGACACTCACACGGCCATCTCTACCGGCACGTCCAGTCTCCTGATAGTACCCTATAACCGAAGATAGTTAGTCTTCCAAAAAGCCTACTCGGAAGAATCGCTCAGCACTCACCCTCAAAACTCTTCGACAGATCGACTATATCTCGACCCAACTGGTCAGTACATAACACCAAACAGAGAAGGATTACGCACAGTGAACGACGTAGCGCACGTCTGGCTTGTCGATACCCTGAATGTACCCTATCAGTCAAGCCATAGACTGCACCAAGAAACAAGCTCTCACCATTCCAAAAGCGATGGTTGCCACAACGCAGTCTATTTCTCCTGTTAACCACCTTTTCAATGTCTCATCCAGCGTATAACTCTTGAGTCCTCTATGAAAAGGCCTGGTTTTGATGCCATTCGTCGAGAGGAATTCTGATACGGCGTCGCACTGCTCTAGGCGTTAGTCCGGGATCGTAAGGAGAGCGTGTATGCGTTAGCACTTACCAGGGCTTTACTTCGACAGTAAATAATGCCAGAGATGACTGATCGTTTGGCAGGGTCTTTTGGATCGGGCGGAGCGCGCCTTTGCAATGCTTGAATGTATGCCTTTACGTCTTCCAGTCTATCATGATCTGGCTCCGGGCGATACCTGACCTGAAACGGGCAGAAGGTTGGAATGTCGGCTCAGGACAGAGAGGGAGCGACATACTTCATAGTACAAGTTTGTTCTGTTGAAAGGCTCCACGCAGCGATAAAGGTATTTCGGATCCATTTTCAGACTCTGTAGGATGTCTTTCTGGACTCGGGCGGTTGCTGATGCCGTCAGAGCCTGAGAGTAATGGCCAATCAGCAAGTTATTCCGCGGGCGGACGTTTTGCATTACCATGATTGGTACGTGTGGAAAAGTTTCCCGAAAGAACCCCAGTTTGCGATACTCCTGGATTGGACCAGGCGGTGATAAGCGGATCGTCAAGTTCGTGCCTTGTCACTTACTGGCCGAAAGGACGATCCCCATTCCTACAGCAAACCTCAGCAACGCTCGTGACCTAATACATTCAGCTATGCTTACTGATATACAATGAGCTTCATCGATCACCAACCGCCGCATCTCGTTTTGCTGGACAACCTTTTTCAAGCCTTTCAGGAAATGCCGAGAGAACAGTGCTTCGGGTGTCAGATACAGTAGACGAGCCAAGGGATGGCCCGAAGCGAGGTCTTTTTGTATCTGCAAAGGTAGGGACGTTTCTGTCAAGCGACCTGCCTTTAGCTGAGGCAGAGTAAACTTACATCCTGTCGTTCTTCCATCGTGCTTTCGGAACTGAGCATGTACACCTTTACCCCGTATCCTCGCAAGGCGTCTACTTGATTCTTCATCAATGCTATCGTCCGGGATTCGGCTCGTTAGACGAAGATCAGCCGTAAGTTGAAGGGCTTACACAGAAGAGGAGAGATTACAACTGTGATTCCGTGATTGTCCGCTACAGCGGGTACTTGGAAACACAAACTGCGACCACGGATGTCAGATCGGCCCATCAAAAACGAGCTGAAGATGCAGCTTACCTCTTGCCCATGCCTGTCGGCGCAACTACCAAGACATCTGCCCCTCGCACGGCAGCTTCCATGATCTCACGTTGTCTACCTCGAAAATCCGGCTTTTTGAACGCTGAGTGGGATTGAACGGATCGGAAACAGATCACGTTGTATTCCGAAACACGTACTGGACTTCAAGACCCTGAGACAATCTTCCTGCCTCGACGCCGTACGTCTAAACTCTTTTGGTAGAGATAGCGTCCGTTTGAGCTTGAAGATCGGGCGATTCAGCGCAAGTCCGTCAGAGTCGATGAAGAAACAAAGAGAGGCCGCTTACTTGGGTTGATGTCTGCAAGTTCGGATAAGCTCTGGCCACGGCTGGAGTTGACGTTGGGACCGGACGAGGTCGACTTGGACGAGGCTCTTCACCTGTCTCCGAGCTCATGTTGCGAGGTCCCCGCTGTTTGCACAAGACCAGAAGGATACCGACGTCACGGAAAGAGCTGCAAGAAGACCGGGCCGCAAGAAGTATAATAGTCGAGTCCTGAGGCTTGCTTGGCAGCGAGTAGTCGAGTTCGAGTGCTGGATTTGTGGAGATGTTTGCAGTCGAGATATCAACGATGATGATGGCGATTATCAGAGCAGCATCAACACGCGGTAAAGGATGTCTCACTTGAAGATCACAAAGTAAACAATAATCACGCTTGAGGTTTCGCAACTTGCGAGTTCGCGTCGCAACCTTTGATGTCGTCAATCTTCACTGGATCCAAACTCTTACACTCATACAGTGTGATGCTGGACGTTGGTCGATCCTTGTCAGCTCCATTTCCTACGATTTAATCTGTCATGCCATTCAGTCCACCGGTAAGGCCCCAGTCGAACCTCCTCGCGTCCTTTCGATCTGCGTTTCTGATCTCTGGTCTATTACAGGGAAACAGGGCTCGACGTGAGATGGTTGCGTCATCTTTGCGGTTCGATCCCGACGCTTGCTCCTGATAGTTTCATCACGATTTTCTGTTCAACAGGTCAAGACGGCGAGAAAAGGGAAGGAGGACCATAAGTCGCCCTTTCGCATGAACTAGAACTCGTCTCCGAACACGATTTCTGGACGTCATCTTGTCCTGGAGCCATGTGGTATGATGCTTAGAAGGTCAGGATACACCTCCCAGATCGTAGATTGTCAAGCCTGAAAGTTATCGGAAGGAGAAGGGGAAACTGCTGGTCAGGTAAGTGTAATGCTTGTTAGATGTGCCATTGCGGAGGGGACAGTAATACCGATCAAGCTCTCACGTGCACAGTCAATCTGCACCACATCGGGAAGAGCCGTCTGTCGGCGCAGAGATGAGGACAGGCTATCGCCTAAACTGCGCCATGAAGGACGAACACGCAAATCCCTGCCGACAAGTCCTTTCGCTACTCCACACTGGATGGTCCACGCAAGTAGACGGTACTGAACGACAAGAGCTTTACAAGAGGACTGACTGGGGGGTGGCTTGAGGGAGATGTCAAGTTCGGAAGGGGGAGAATCACCAACGCCAGCATAGCAGTAGGGCGAGGCCGTCGGTACGTTTCTTTGACTATGAACGTGAACATTGACTCATGTAAAGCCACGCTTCCACCAGGACTTCCACATGAGATTGCTCCTCGTACAACCAACTGGTCTGCACGGCCTCACCGAGTACAAGCTCGCAACCAACAGACTTTGCGTAGAAGCATCTCGCACCCCTGAAGCTCACACCAGCCTTGAGCCATCAACCACCTCCGACCTGTCCTTGGTTTGTCCAGCATCGACGTCCATTCTTTTCTGCTCCAAAGGCAGGGAAACGCAAGATCTGTTTGTGACCGCTTTGGAGGAGTGAGGAGTGCGCACGCCTCGAGCAGGAGGCGACGATCTCGAAGCAAGAGTAAAGGGGCTACGCGGTGCCGCAGACGCAGGGTCAGAAGACACCGTCAGCTCCCACAGTGAGTATGACGGTAGACTAACAATCGCCAACATATCAATCTCTCTTAGCTGTGTGGTAGAGCGCGACACTAGTAAGACGTTCATTGGTTCAAATCCATCAGACCAGGTTACTTCCGTGCAGAGAGATTGCAAGTCCGACGATAGGCATAATCCTCAAAGGTATATCATCGTCTTCTTTAGCTCAGTGGTAGAGCGCGACACTAGTATCCTTCCTACCTGGTTTGAACCGGGTAACCGGGTGATGTCAGACATGTGGTGTGCGAAGATCTCGTTACATCACCATCTCGCTTAGCTCAGTGGTAGAGCGCGTCACTAGTATCTGCATTCATTTCAAATCGATCATGACGAGGCCGTTTGTTCGACTCAGACAGTGAGAATTATATTTTTGCCTTTTTTGCCTTGGGTAGAAACGGAGCGGGACCGAGGCTATGTGCGGCAATGTCAAGCTGGTGCGTCAAGGACACTAAAGAGATAGGCTACGCTAGGCTGGCCCGGCTGGCCCGACGCGTCACTGCGCTAGCGCGTCAATGGGTGTTCAACCTCCACTCCTCCCCCGCTCCCCCGCTCCCCCTTTTCCTCAGACCTTTGCTTCCGCTCCGCGGAACCAAAGAACTTCAGAAAGACAGAAAGAGGTCGCTTGTTCGATCCAGGCAAGAAGAGTCTTTTTTGCCGCATTCCCACCAGCATCTTGCTGCGACCGCAGGAGATCCAGTTACGTCTTACGCCGGTGCCTGCAAGATCTGCTCACAATCGTCATTCTTCCTTGGGAGTACTGTTTCATGTTGCCCATCCCACAGTAGCTGCCACAGTTGTTGCTTCACGAATTACAGACGTTCCCGCAATGCAAACCGTATCAAGGCCCGGCACCCCCGAGATCTTCTGTGCCCGTCCGTGCACCTGTCGTCGTTGTGACAAGCGCCTCCGTCATGTTTGTTCCATGCAGTTGCCTGACCATCAAATCATCGTCCCTCGCTACACATACGAGTTACGGCGTTCGAACGTTCCATCTTCAACGGCTCTGCCAGACCCCGGACAACTCCCGACGAGTGTATATCAATGAACCCAATACTGAAGCATTGCGACTCCATTCTTTCATTAATTTCAAGTTCAAAGGCAACGTGCGTCCGAGGTACAGTAAACTGTACAGGACGGTAATCGTCATCCCACAACAGGTCCCGGCCACGCACATGTCCGATAGCAGCTCCAATAGTTGGGTGTCGCTGAACGACATTCTAGCTCAGGTTCAACGCCCGTTTTTCCGCATAGGAACGTCCCAGCACGTTCATGTCTCGCCAATCAGCTTTCCAGTCTCGACTTGTCCAGTGTCTTGAGCTATATATACCGCTGTCGTTGCACCATGACTCTTGGTCGACCATTGCATGGTCGATTGCGGCATCTCCCAGATTGCAACTCCCTCCATAGTCCGTAGTTACCAATCACCATGCTCAAGTCGCTCGTCCTCGCCTCATTGGCCGTCTCCACGGTTCTGGCCACCCCCATCGCAATCCCTCAAAAGCGATGGACCTACGCCAAGTAAGTAGAAGTGTTTCGAAGTGCTTACCGCTACTGACTGGTCTGGTCCAGGTACTTTGATCTCCAGGGTCATCGTGGTGGACGAGGTGAACACATCGAAAACACGTTGGACAGCTTTGCCTGGGGAATCATCGATGGTAGGTGCGGGCGTTTCTGCCAAAGCAAAAGTATATTGACCTGCGGCAATAGGTGTCACTTCCTTGGAGATGGATACCGGCCTCACCGTTAGTGATTTGTTCGTTGCCGGGATGTAGGGTACAACGGCTGAATTTCCTATCGATAACAGAAAGACGGACATCTTGTTGTTTGGCACGACGAGGTGCGCAAGAAAGAATGAGAGGAGGTAAACGGTGCTGATATGCTGTCGCAATTGCAGAGCATCGACCCGACCAAGTGCTTGGACACGGCTCCTGCTTTCGCCAACGACCCTTCGTACCCCTACGTTGGCAAGGTTCGTTCGTTTGCAGAAGTTGTGCCGGAACCTGTCTGACCTCTTTTCCTTTGCCGACAGTACATCGCCAACCTGACCCTAGCCCAAGTCAAGGCCCTCGACTGCGGTTCCCTTCGACTCAATGACTTCCCCTTGCAGCTCACGCTCCCGGGAACCAAGATCTCCACCCTGCAGGAAATGTTTGACTTCGTCAAGTGCGCAACCGACGACGAGATCTTGTTCAACATTGAGTCCAAGGTCGACGGCGATTTGCACAACTTGACCCGGGGTCCGGAAGACTTTGTGTCGGTGAGTCAGGTTGTCGTTGGGCAAGCTCGTGTTCTGACCGGTCGATACAACTAGGCCATGGTCAACCTGTATACGTCGCTCGGACCGGAGATGATTGACCGAATTACTCATCAAGTAAGCACGATGGTTCAGGCCGCAGAATAAAGCTAACCGGTTGCCTCTAGTCATTCGACGTAAGCGAGGGCGCTAATCGCAAGTCCGTCTGAAAGCTAACGATCCCTGTAGTGGAGATCCCTCATCATCTCCAAGCAGCTCCTGCCGTCTTTGCGGACTTCGGCCTTGTGTGACGACACCACGCTCTACAAACCATTGTCAGTCGGGGTTGACGGCAACTTGACCACTCATGGAACCGGCCCTTCCAACTGGTTGGCCGGAATTGATATTGATTCATTCAATGGCTCCACCGTTGCCGAGCGTGTCGGTGAGTCAAAGATCGCCACAACGAGGTCTCTACTGACTGCGCCTCCACAGCCCAAGCGGCCGCCTCCATACACGCCGATTTCTTGTCCCCCGTTGCGACCGCCTATGCCTCGCCTGTCAACGACCCTGCGCTCCCAGGCTACATTGCGTTTACGAACAAGACCATGGTCGACGCCGCACACCGATACGGCATCCAAGTCAAGCCGTGGACGCCCAACAGGCTCAACGTGATCAAGTACTTGTTGGAGATTGGCGTGGATGGATTGATTACGGATTTCCCGTTGCTTGTGAGGAGGTATGTCGACCAGCGGGGAAAGTATGCGTTGGCGCCGTTGGGAAATGTGGCTCGAGTCCAAAAGTGCTTGACGCAGCACATCCAGTTGGCTCCTACCAACAGGACCATCTAGACGTAAACGTCACGATAATAAAGCGGGGGGAGTTGCAAAGCGAGACAGCAAAACGTTATAGTAAAATGACTAATATATAGCTTAGAAGCCGAATTACCATTGTAAAGCGTGGTAATCGTTTATAACCGGGTTGAATACCATTGACATTTCATATATATGGCCAACTCCCATCGTTCTACATCTCTATCTACTAATGAGCCACGTGCGCTAATCCACCCCCTCCCAAATCCACCTCTTTGTCAAATCCCATAAACCCTCTCTCGCCTTGCCCAACATCTCCCTCGCTTCCCGGTCCGCCTCGATGTTACGGTACCTAAACGACCGGAAATGCTTTTCCTGGAGTTCACCCTCCCAGACCAACTCGCATCGGTTGTCGGCCATGGTTTCGGGATGGGATTGCATAGGTTCCCAAGAGCTTCTGTTTGCGGCGGCGGAGGGATCATCGTCCTCGTCTTCAACGCCGAGTGAAGACGGGTCGATATCCATTCCTTCCCCGCCGCCACCTGAGGCCTTTGGTCGAGCTTCCTCGGTCCAGTCGATACGTGAGAGCATCAACCGCTTGTACTTTTTGATGGAATTGAAACTGCCTTCGACGTAGACCATGGCGAAGTCAGCGTGGAAAAGGAGCAAGCCGTTCAAGCCGAGTTGTTCGGCGTTTCGCCGGATCTTGAAGCGGTGTGCACCGTTGACGAGGTATTTGATCCTATCCCAGGAACTAAATCAGCGACCCACGACTTGTTGTAGCATGACAATGTAACGCACTTAAAAGCAGCACCGACTAAACCCTTGCCCTCCTCTTTCACCTTTTTCATCTCCAACTTCTCTCGCCTCTGCTCATCCGTCAACTTTCGCTCGTCGTTCTCGTTCTCGTGCTTGCGCAGTCTCGCGGCAGCTTCGGCACGAACTCGAGCTTCGACTTTCGTAGGATCCGCGACGGCCGACGAGGTGAGGACTCGCATCATGTTTTGCAGTCGGACTGATGGGGAGAGGGTTAGCGATGGTAAGAGTGGATGTGTGTGGACCTACTCTTCGGGGGGTCGGGAGGAAGCAATCCCATCTTTTGACGATCTCGTTTATCCTGCAACTCTGCCGCTCGGCGCTGTCTCCTCATCTTTTTTTGTTCCTAAGCGCACAAGATATCAGTCATCGGGTCCATCTCAGCAAGGGTGCGAGCGTACCTTTTTGGTAAGCATCAATCCTCGAGCTTCAGGCGTCTTTCCCTCCCACGGAGCCGGAATGGGGATCGGATGCTGTACAAACAAGGTAACCATCGGTTGCCCTTCCTCGTCGTAAATCGTCGTCCCCTCCTTGACGCCCTGATCCAAATCCTCATATCTCCGATTCCTCAGAAGAGGAGCATCCCACCACTCAACCTCTGGTGGCGGCTGTCGCTTCACGCTCCGTTCCAACACTTCGAATTCACTGTCCAACCCCGCCTTGCGTGCGTTTTCGGCGATTCGTTGACGGAGCGCTTCCATCTTGGCTTCATGTCGCATTTCTTCGGCGCGTTGGATGTATTTGCCCTTTTGGTTGAATTTCAGCGTTGGGCGGGCTCGACGGGCGGAGAGGCCGGTTGGGAGATCGGAAGGTGCAGGTGAGGCGCCTGGTGATGCAGCCGCTGGGGTAGCAGGTGATACAGTCGAGGTGTAAGGGTTCAAACTCGGTGCGATACGAGGAACACCCATTCCAGCTTTAGGATCTGCTGATGCTGTCGTCGCACCAGCCAACCGCGCATTCGCCTTTACACTTGTAAACTTTGGAACCATGGGTGCATACTTGCCCCTTGCCCCGCCTGGCGTGCCTGAACGGCTCCTTCCCCCCGAGTTGAGATCCGCAAGCAACGGATGGGCAACGACCGTGCTAAGACCGCCTTTCCCCTGAGGATCGATTGGTGGAGAAGCAGCCGCTGGAACCCCGAGATACGGATTGGAAGGAGCTTGGATCATTGGAGCAGATGAGATTCCAATCTTTGCCTGTTGAGCCGCGATGCGCTCTTTCAACGCCGCCATTCGTGAGGTAACATCCGTTGTGAGACCGGACGCGGCAGGCGTTGATGGTGAAGGGGATCCAGTGATGGGTCCTGCGGGTGAAGCTGGTTTGCCGAGTGATGCCATTCGAGCGGCGATTTGCGCGCGGATTGCCTGTTTGAAAGGTTAGTGCGGGTGTCGACAGGGGATAGGGAGGGGACATACAGTCATGTCGAGGCCTGGTGCTTGAGGCTGCGAATTCATGGCCGGAGTCGTCTGAGGGGGCATCAGCGAACGTGATTGAAAACTCCGAACAGAACTTACGGAAGCGCTGAAAGATGAACGATTAGCTGCGTCGCGACGGAAGGGCGATGGGCACTCACATCCTAGGTCTCTTTGGGTCTCCCGCTGTCGGAGGGGTGTCTCCTGGTCGTTTGGACATGGTTGTGTGGTAGGTCGGATATGTTTTCGAGGGAACGGTGAAGAAGAAAGGAAGATGATGATATGGATGAGGAAACAGAGGAGACGGTGATCGTGTTTCGGGCGCACCTGGTCTCTCCTTGGGTTTCCTGGTTGATGGATTCACAACTTACAGCCAGCCATCAATAGCAGAAGACTACCTTTCGATAGTAGACCTCGGTCTGCCTACAATACATTCACACTTCTCCGTCACCCATCAGCTATGCCCGCAAACCATCCACTCGGATTCGGCGCAGTTCAGTCATCAGGGACAAGAGTCTCCTCCCCGCTCGCCACAACGTTTGCGTTCGGATCAACCGCAGCAGGACCATCTACGCCATCCGCCTCGTCTCCGTACAGTTATCCGCACCCATGGGCCAGTCCGCATCAACAACAGACGTCAAGTCATCAGCACACGAATCCAAACCCGTTTGCGCATGCGTTTGCACGTACGCCGTCGGACGCACCGGTACGGGTTCATCGTCATCACGATGCTCCATCAACGCAAGAGCATTTAACCGCATCAGAGAGTGGAAAGCGGAGGAGAAGTCCATCGGACGATTCAATGGATCGGGGTTCGTCTTCCCCGACATCGACTTCGACGCGGACGGAGACGATGACGTCTGCGACGACGGGGCGGAGTATCAAGCGGTTAAGGCAGGAGAGAGAGCAGGAGGAACATGAGCCGCAGCGGAATATAGTGAATCAGGATAGGCAGGAAGGAAGAGATGCAGATTTGGGTGTTTTGTTGGGTATGTTGCGGTTTTCTTCAACGCTCCTCATTCACTGATGACCGTCGCTCGCGCTTGCGCAGCCTCATTGCCATCTTCAACACACCTACAAATACTTCACTCACTCATCGCCTCCCATCCCTCGCTGAAGACCACCATACTCGCGCTTATCCCAGCTCCAGAGGTATCGTTCGCCATCCAAGTGTTGGACGAAAAGGTACAGCGGTTGGTGGATGCTGTACCCGTTGGTGCGCGACCACAGGGAGGGGAAGTCAAAAAGACTGGAGCGAGTTTTGGATTCGGGACCAGGGGGACGACCATCACCACGGAGAGCGCGGTTTCCGACGGCTACATCCTTAATCGCCTACGGATCCCATTTACGGAATTCACAAACGTCGCATCGACGTACCTTCCGTACTTTATCACTACACAACCCGTGACGGGCACCGACAAATCACCGACGTCTGAAACACATCCGAGCATATCGTTTCAGTATCTATCGCACCTCACCTCACTCCTCATCACCCGGATATTCCCAATCCTACCGCCTTCCAGCACCTCCCTTCCGGGACTGGCCACCCTCCTCCTTACACTCGACTCTGCATGGGCAGCATGGCTCGCCCAGATCTCGCAGCACGTAAATGTCCGAGGCGGGATGTACGCCGCAAGCATGGCACAAGGGTGGATCACCGGTGTGGAGGGATTAGCAGCAGCAGCAGCTGAGCGCCTCGCTATCGGGTCCATCGGGAAACCCAACAGCGCAGGAACGGGAAACGTTGCGGATCGGGGACAATCGTCGCGGATGGCTCGGTCACCGGGGACGACGGAGGGACCGGCACATGTCCTTGCGAGGCAGTTGCGACATTTGGCGCACGAGTGGGTTGCACAGGTGGGGTGGTTGATCGGGCGTAGTGTGGGAGGGGAGGATGGGATGAGCGATCGGATGGATGAGTAGGTGTGGTGCGCAACGATGTCGGACTTGGCACAGCCTTTCGGTCTAGGAATGACTCTGGTTGGAGTTTAGGGCTGTGTTTTGTTTCTATTCTAGCGTGTATTAATTACTGTGGCTCCTCGCGGCTGGTCAGCTCATTGAATCTTGGTGTTGATCATCTGATGCAAGGAGCAAGGAGAGGACGGAGGGTCACGACACGGCAGTCAGAGGACGTCTTCGACGATGGAGCAACAGGTGGATAGGTCGGTCGCGAGGGACAAAGAGGCGGTGCGGGGCTAGTATCTGTCGATGGGTGGAGCTTGACATGTAACGTGTAATGTTCTGGAACCGGGTCACTGATGAGTTGCAAATCAGGATTTGAACACAGGAGTTATACGTAGCGAGACTCGCCCCAGCATCGAAGGACTGGCATGAACGCTTGCGAAGATTCAGAGTCAGTGAGGATGGCGTCATGCAACGATCTCCTTAACGGGGAGGCGATTACATTCGTAACCTGAGCCGAAGACGACGATGGACTGAGGATGACGGCGAGAGTCATCTGGGGCGCAAGGGTAAGAGTAGCGAAAGCAATGTTCATCCCAGATCAAAATCGAATCTTTCGTAGGTGAGAAGGACAGAAAATAGACGGCTATGTGTGCTGCCTCATGGCAAGCAGAGAAATGCCGAACGACAAGGCCCGACAAAGAGTGGCGATTCGGTCGCAACGTCGTTACTCGGGCTCGTTTTGTCTAGTTTGTGATACCTCGGCAGAGTTCGCTTCCTTAAGTCTGGTCTTCGATCATGATCGTTTCCAACGGCGACATCCACCTTGCGACCCGCAAAAAGGCAAGCAGCACAAGAGATGGGGCGCCAAAGAGATCGGGAGGCGGCGGGACGACAAGAGACCGACACACCACACAGAGACAAAAAAAGATGTATCTCCAAGGGGAGTCGAACCCCTGCCGATCGCAAGTTGAGCCGTTGAGGCAATGGCAAGCGACCATGATACCGTTTCACCATAGAGATGTTGGGTGTGAGTCGAGTTTTGGCGCATAATATATGACTTTATTTTGCGGGCTTCGCTCACGGTTGCAATCGATTGGCCGTGGTTCGTCATCGCGTTCTTCCAGTGTCGCAACCCATGATGCGTGCAAGCTATCTCCATATATTGACGAAGAGCCCTTCTCTATTCCTGACTGCATAGTATCTCCTCGTTGTCACGCTTCAGACACCTTCCTCATCACAAGAACCCGCATTTGAATCGTCAATATGGATGAGGAATACGATGTAAGACAATCGAATACCATTGCAGGACAAACGTTCATGGCTGATGACTATTTGGTCTGATAGGTTATCGTTCTCGTACGTCCCTGGCATAATGCTTGTGACGGCCGGATGTTGCAATGCATACACTAACATTCGTCTCCCTTTCAGGGCACCGGTCTGTCAGAATGTATGCTTTCCGGCTTGTTGTCCGTTGAAGGCAAGAAAGTACTGCACATGGACAGGGAAGACTATTACGGAGGTGCTTCGGCCAGTCTGAACCTTACGCAGGTATGGGTAGCGACGAGAAATGGAGCATAGTACAGTTACATAGCTGACCCCATACCCGCCAACAGCTTTACAGCAAGTTCCGAAACTCTCCTCCTCCCGAGAGCCTCGGCAGGGACAGGGACTATGCCGTCGACCTAATTCCTAAATTCATCTTGGCATCCGGTCAATTCACCCAGATGCTTGTCAAGACCGATGTCACTCGATACCTCGAGTTCAAGCAGATTGCCGGATCTTACGTCCTTCGAGATGGACGGATCGCCAAAGTCCCATCGAATGAAAGGGAGGCAGTGACGAGTAGCTTGATGGGTCTGTTTGAGAAGCGAAGAGCTCGAAACTTTTTCCAGTTTTTGCAGAATTGGAGGGATGACGATCCTACCACTCATCAAGGTTGGTCTCGTGTTGCTGTGGAGTGAGCAATACCCTGCTGACAACGTATCTCCTGCGTATAGGAATCGATCTCGACAAGAACACCATGACGGATATCTACAAGAAGTTTGGTTTGGAAGCAGGTACACAAGACTTTATCGGTCACGCCATGGCCCTGCACCTTGACGACGAGTGAGACCCGTTACATCCTTATCCTCTCTCCGAGCTAACCCATCTTCCTATAGATACAAGACCAAACCCGCTCGAGACACATACAACCGAATCCTCCTCTACACCTCCTCCATGGCACGGTACGGCAAGTCACCCTACATCTACCCCATGTATGGTCTCGGCGAACTCCCTCAAGCGTTTGCCCGACTTTCCGCCATCTACGGCGGTACCTACATGCTCGCGAAACCGATCGAAAACATCGTGACCGACGAGAACGGCAAGTTTGTCGGAGTGACGAGTGAAGGCGAGACCGTGAAAGCCAAGATGGTGATTGGTGATCCGAGCTACTTTGGAGCCGGGAGTGATGAAGGTCAGAACGGCAAGATTCGGGTCGTCGAGGAGAAGAAGGTCGTTCGAGCGATTTGTATCCTCAAACATCCGGTTCCGGGAACGGATGACGCGGATTCGACACAGATCATCATTCCTCAGAACCAGGTCGGACGAAAGAACGGTCAGTCTTGATGATCAGCGCTTGTACGAGTACTCGAGCTGACTCCGTTGCTGGATTCCGGCGTGCCATGCTTGCAGACATCTACATTGCTGCTGTTTCTCACGCACATGCAGTCTGTGCGCCAAACGTCTACGTCGCAATTGTGTCTACGATCGTCGAGACCTCGGTACCGGAACGAGAGATCTTGCCCGGCTTGCAACTGTTGGGCACAATCGTTGAAAAGTACGTATCTCCCTTTCAGGCCTACGTGATGTTGTCACCAACTTTTCCGCTCTCCAGATTCATCACGATCGACAATCTATATACGCCTGTCTCCTCTGGCCACGACGACAACATCTTCATCACCAAGAGCTACGATGCGACGACTCACTTTGAAACCGTGGCGGAAGATGTCGCTGACGTCTATGAGCGGGTCACCGTGAGCATCTTCATGACCCTGCGAAAAGCCTCTTCTGACCGTTCTTGATGTTTCAGGGCAAGCCGTTGACACTGGAGAAGAAGGAAGTCGAGGTTCAATCATAGTGCTATTCCAATACTTTCTTATGTCTGTTTTCAGGTTCCCATCTGTTTCTGTGCTGCGATGTCGATATTGATATATGAGTGACTTTATCGAAGCAGAGCCACTGCCCTTGCTCGGATGGATGGCCCTCGGTAGAGGCTTACAATTCTGTTCAGGCAGTTATCTGGCATTTTAGGATGACCAGACTATGTCCCGGATATATATAGTCAATAATCTTGACACTGATTGATTCGAGCGGTGAGAGACAGCCGAACTGAGAGCGCCGCCACAGGAATCGTCTTGAGGTATAGCGTCTTTGTTTCACGAATCCGCATGGTATGGCGGAGACCATTCATCATCGAGGTGTCGTCCCACAGGTGCTCGATAGCTTGGATCATACTAGTACACAAACCTTTGCAGTTTCTGGAGCATTCTCCCGCCCAAGACCCCTGAACAAACCTGAAAATACCTGACGAAAGCCTTGCAAGCCTTGTAGAGTTGTATAGTACCTGTACTATCTGTACTATATCTCTATGCTACATGGTCGATCTGACTCGGGGTTGGCCGTTAGGATTTTTGCTCAGGACTCGATCACTCTTGTACTTGTTCAGCTTTCATCAATGACTAGAAACGCGTCAAATACAGTCCATCTTCTCCTATCTTGTCGTCTTACTTGGCCACTCTCTCACCATCCCCTCCATCAGTACGAGTCAGCTGCAACTTCTAACGAGGATGTCTGCCTCACGTCGTAGGTGACGCGAACAGGTGTAAAGGTGGGTTGTCGACGATCTCAACAGTTTCGCAGTGGGGTTTTCGGCTTGCTGTCCATTCGCTGATTCCCTTTCGTACCCTCGACAGCTTTGCCATGGAAGCGTTGCGCCAGTCCGCAGGAACATTAGTGAATGCAACGATGGACGCGCTGGGATCCTTGATATCAACCGCACCTGGGTACAAAGCTCCACCTTCGGCCGCTGCGGAAGGTACGTCACAAGTCATCCTGTGTTTTAGATTGAGTTCAGCTTTAACTATTGTCACCTTGCAGATTCCAGGAAACGCAAAAGGGATCCTATTCGGGTGGATATCACCTCACCCAAGCTCGGGTTTCAAGCAGCGCAGCCGTCGAATCAAAAACCAACTTCAAGTCAAGCAGGACATTCGCATCGTCTGAATCGTCCATCGAATGACTCCCAGTCCTCGAAAAATGATGCCAGTTCTCTCGCCAAAGCACCGTCAAGCACATCACGAGATCAGAGTGCTATACCAGCTATACGAGAAGGTTGGGGAAAGATCGACGACTCTACAAAGCACTCCTCCTATACGACCGGCTCCAACCGTAACAAGAGCAATGGAAAAACCCATGTCCCATGGCCAGATTTCGTCAACGTGGAGAAGACATCACAGGCGCCCAATCCAAACAAGAAGTCAAAGCCGGATCTCCGCACACAGCAGCGTCCGCCCAGCGATTTTGAAAAGAACGCGACACCTCTTCTAAGCCGTTTTCAAAGGGAGCAACTTTCCGCTGGTGCGGTGAAACCCCATGTGAGACCGACCACGTATGCGAAATCTTCGGGACGTGCACTGGGAACGAAGGGCAACAAGGGGAAAGGGAAGCAGACTACTAGCAAGAAACCGGAGGTGATAACGCTCGACGAGGACACGGACGAGGACGAGGTTCAGGATCACCTCAAACACGAGATATCGGGTCGGGCAACACCAAACGTAAACGCACATTCTGTGACGCCGTCGGAGACCCAGACAAACGAGGTTCAGTATCGGCCGTCCTTGACAGAAGTAGCGGCATCCACCATGCCGTCTCACGCGCGACCATCAAGTGATCCCTTTGCTGTGGATTTACCCTCGGATCCATTCACCAGCTGTAACACGGGGCAAAATGGCTGGCCTTCGTCAAGGGCGGTTGTTGGGGAAGGCGGTGATGAACATTGGGAGGCAACTGGATACAGCGTCGGAGCAATAGGTATAACGGAGTCGAGTACACGCAAGAGACGGAAATCGAGAAGTCAAACTCCAACATCGACAAGACACGCCATATCCCTAGCAGATTCTCTTTCCGGGCCAGGCCCACGAACCCACATCATTTTCTCGCAAACACCTCCAGCAGCAGACCGCGTTCCTGTTCGATCTCCATCTCCCGAAGATTATGGCGATAGTGAACCAATCGTACGATCAGTGATCGAGCGGCCGACATGGATCGATGATCCACCAGTGATGGATGATGGCGATTTGCGGATCCTACTAGAAATACCGGAACACTTGCGAATGCGTTTTGTCGCGATAGCGGACGAGCTCGAACATGGCTGGGAAACGGACTTTGGGCAAAACCAGGTCGAAGAATACCTCGGACACAGGGAATGGTCGGGTCAAGCTATCAATCCCGAGAACGGGCGAGCTAAAATCGTTCCGCTCATGGTGCACCATTTCACGGCCGCTCAAAAGTGCTGGAGGGCGGCCCGATCCGCGCAAATTCGACAGGCGGAAGCCAGCGGGACTGTCTTCCCATTCAGCCATCGAACGGCAGATCGAGTAGAGCGGAATGGCGTGCAAACAAACTCGGAATCGAGTCCGGTTCCTACAATACAGGATCAAGTAGACTCGCAACGCAATGACTTACAATCACCGCCACAAACCTTGCCGGATCCGTCTTCCTTGAAGATAAACACGCCACCGCCGCATACGCTTTGGAAAACACCAACAGGATGCTTCCCGCCCCCGATAGACGAGAGTCCGGAGATAGTTGAACAGCCAGCACCAGCGAGGGCTACAGAGGCGATAGGCAGGTTCGAATCGATCGAACCCATAGAAAGTCAATCGTACGCAGATGACATCCAATCTCCCGGCCGAAGGCGTGACAAAAGTACACCGCTGCGAGGGGACCCTATCGAAATCGCCGAGGACAAGGACGACGAGATTCAGTGCATGAGTTGATGCAGCGGCTACGCCTTTGATTCATTCGCATAAGCTACATTGTCGTCGAGTCTGGTCAGGTGTACATCATCCTGTGTGGCGTCCCACCGCGCCTCAGCATAGCCAATTACATTGATGCAATCATGCACAATCGGAAATCCGAATATTGCCTGAAATCTCGCAGCTCTCACGGTAGCATGTAGCTGCGAATCGGTTGAACAAAGGCAAGCGCTGTTATGATTCCTTGTGACATGCCTGGATCCCAATCAGCGCATCAGCCTCGACTGAAGGTCACTCCGGGAGGTGCGCCTTGACAAGGGATTTATCTGAATGAAGCACAACCTCGGTCGTTTCAGGATTGGGTATGTTTTGTTGCGCCTGCTTCGAAATCACTTTCATGCTGGAAAGCCAAATGCAGATACAATCTCACGACATGCCTGGGCCTGTGTAATCTCGATACCTTTTTTACGTCGTGACTTTATCAGTATATTTCAGCTGACGTTCGGCCCCGTCGCGATACTGTTGGGAAACATGGATCTTTGTCGAAACGCTGGCGATTCGTAACAGACAAGTGAACTTGTAATATTGCCATGATTGCAATCAGGAGCCTTGATAAGCATGCTCGATGTGGACAGTTTACAGATAATGAGAAGAAATGCTTGAAGAATTGGAGGGTATCCTCGAAGCGTGTTGATGTATTGCTCTAGTATGCGTCGCCCTCTTGACCTTCGACCGTGAAACCGAGCTTGTGCAACTCTCGGTCCTTTATCGGCTGTGCTTTCTTGCTTTGATTCTGGAAGAGCAAGGCCAGTCGTGATGAATAAGTTTTCTAGAGCCTGCGCACAGGCGGAGATGAAGGTTACATACCTTTTCTGCCTGAATCTTTGCGTACACCTCCTGCCATGGTGCTTCACGCAGCGGGACCTCATCTTCCATGTCCAGATCCTGGACAACGGTTCTTTCAGTGCCGTTTCCACAACGACGGGCACTAACCCGATCAAAGGACTCACCACTTCTCCTAATAGTACGACATTTTCACCTCTGATCAAGAACAATCCGCGGAAAATCTCCGCATACTGCAGGCCATGATATATTCTTTCCATTGCCGCTTCAAGAACCAGATTGGCTAGTAGGGAGAAAACGGAGAACGCAATGCAAGGAGGATTCAGCAGCCAAGAATGGAAGTCGAGGAGCCGAAGACACGCTTACCATACTGATCATAGCTCCGCAACACACCAATCAATTTTCTTCCATCTCGGAGGACAATCAGGACCTTCTCTACTTGGCGAGGAGTCGATGAATATACTGAAGCCGTCTACCAGAGCTGTGCTCTCCTGTTTCACTCACTGTCCACGATATCGACTAGGGATCCAGAGGTTGTGAAGGGGATAAGGGCATCCATGTTATCCCTCCTCGGACAGGTGCTGAAGGCAGTTTGGAATCGAGTTGTCTCTTTGACTGCAACGTAACGTATTTGTATAACCTTTGATCTTCTCCGCTCAAGAATGAATGCAGTCTAGTCGTCAGTCGAAGCAGCAAGTCAATCGATGGGGAGCGCCGAGCGGAATCCGATCAACGCCTGATTGAGCCAACTCTGGCCAACTGGCGAACACCCGTCCCCTACCTCTTCTATACCCTTTCCTAGGTTACAATCTCCATAACTAATGTAGGAGCTCGTTCACAGCAGATTCCGTGTGCCAGGCCCACGCTCACACCATAACACACATCGGTCGATGAAAAATAGGCCTTGCCGATTGAATCTTTGACGCTGAAGCTTCAAATGCGGAATGCACAATAAAATGGTTTCGCAGCCAGCTGTCATCGTTCAAGCAGGCAGCTCCCTTGGGGATGATTTCCATGGGGATGATTTCCAAGATTGAATACAACTACTTTGAGATGCTTCCTCCTTTTTTTCAAGCCTTGAGATACTTCGCGTGCCAAGCGACATGCTCCGATGCAAACGTGGATACCTGTTCGCAGAAGGAAACGTTAGTCATTTGGCTTTGCAGACCGGAAGCTTGAAGACTTACGAAGAAGTAGCTGAGGAATCGAGAATCACACCCGTAAGTATATGCACGCTACCAATCTAGCAAAGGTCTACTCACGAATGATCATAGCCTTCTCGTCTCTGCAGGTCAACTTCTCCACCCCTACCTGCCTTGGAAAGTGCTTCCTGGAAAGCTTCCGGCCGCAACTGCCCATCTTTATAGAACTGATCATCTGATCCGTAGTCGACTTTGAGAACCAGCTTCTGGTCCTTGGGCCATGAAGAAAGCAAGAGCGTGGAATCGTATGCCTTGCCTTCTTCGGGAGAGGCGAGGTATCCAGAGAAAGCCTTTTGGCCCCACTTGCATTCAGTAGGGTTGCTGTGTCGATTGAGGTTAGATCAAAAAACGTGGAACGTGAAAGTATGGATAGTGGTAAACTCTTACGCAATGGGCGCAAAACCGGAAGCCGACATGAAGTGTCCTGGGTTCTTGAGGTAGAGGGAAAGAGCACCGTGACCTGCATTTCAAGGTAATAAGTGAACTGTAACCAATCAGGGTCAACCAAAGAAAGACTGACCTCCCATCGAGTGCCCGAAAATCGAAACCTTGCTCTTGTCCTGACGAGGTGATACCAAGCGATGAGTAAACCATCTTGCTAAAAGCGACGTGGACAAATCAAGACTCACAATGCCCAAGTTTGCCTTTTCCAACATGTCCGGAATCTCGCTTACGACGTGCTGGTACATGTTATAGTTCTTCTTGTATGCCCCCGAAGTGGCAGTCAGGTAGAAACCCGCACCGGTGCCGAAATCCCAGTCCTTGTCCTCGCTATCCCCACGACATCAGCCTCAACGTCCGGAGTTTCCGGGCATCAACCTCTCGACTCACCCTTCAACACCAGCACCTCGCGGACTGGTATCCGGAAACACGACAGCGATACCCTGCTTAGACGCTTCAGCCAAGAATGCACCCTTTTGCGCACCCGTATCCTCGGTACATGTCAATCCGGCGAGGTAGTACAGCACCGGCACCTTTTTCGAGGAGGAAGCGCCTGGTGGGAGGAAGACGTTGATCTTTGCTGTCAGTCCTCCAAGAGCGGTGGACTCGAAAGAGTACTTGGTGAAGGAGCCATCGAAGGCTTTGTTGTAGGAGTCTTGCTTGAGGGACATCGCAGAGTATGGGACCTTGAGCAGTCGGATGGCGTGAAGTCGAAAGGCGTGGTGGAGTATTGTTTAGGATACTCTCTGGAGTGTATTGCGAAGGGGGAGATGAAGCTGGCCTGATCGACTCCACAAGGATTCAAGAATTTGTACAAGAATGGTCACCATCACCGCAGATCGTCGGCTCGGAGATGTGGAGGTGAGCTGATTCGTCATTCTCGTCCGTCTCGTCCGTCCGCTATTCGGCAACCGCAAATGTCACCTCCGGCCAGTCATGTTCCTAGGCATGCTAGCTGGTAATCTCAGTCTGCAGTATATCGTACAAGTGGTCATGGAGTGTACCAATCAGAGCGTAATTCCTCACTGGAGTCTTCGGGAGCGGCTTCACGACGCGGGCTAGGGAAAATGGAAGAGACCAGGGAAGTCAGGGGTCAGGACGCCACCGAATGCGCGCGACTGAGCGCTTCAGCTGCAGTTTGGTCGCAGGAGAGGCGAGAGGAGCTTCTGAAACCCAGGTAGCCATACGCAGCTATGTTCGGTACATGGCATCATCCGTACGGAGGTAAATTTGGACGAAGGGATCACGACCTCGGACATGTTATTGGCCCTAACCTCAAGTTATCCACGGATAGCTAGAATGGTAGATTCGCCACCGGTGGTGGAGAAGCACGCGTTTCTGTGACGTCCCGACATATAGCAACGAGAACTCGAGAGCTCCAACACTGTGCCATCGGAGCTACTTTAATTCCACTTAAACGAATATACACGAACTCGTGCTCAGGCGGCGCATGATATTGAGACGCGGGGCCTGCAGACCCGGTGGTTTGCGCCCTTGGTCCTTCTTCGACGCTGCTGTGGGCTCTCGGATCAAGGAAGATGAGGGCTGACAACGGATACGATAGCGACCGGGGTGGCCCACACAATTAGAGATCTCAAATCACTGCCACTCGGAAGTCTCTGAGCACCGAATCCGCTGCTGTGATATCCGCCTAGCGTAGGCCGTTCCCGCAGGCCGCAAGGATCGTATAGCCGGACTAAGAATGGCCAAGGGAGTGCCTGGACCTAGCTTACGAGCTGAGACATCTACGTTAGCAGGTATCACCCAATGATAGCCGCCTCGTTGCGCAGATGTCGTCAAGAAAAAAAAATGAAGGAGTTGAGGCCATACGTACAAACGGATATGGCGTGCACGGAAAGCGACGAAAACAGCAAACCTCTAGAGCGTGGTCGAGCATAAATGCATTCGGTCAAGAGAAACGACAGTACGATGCCACGCCTATCGGGCCAAGATGCGGACTTATCATTTGACCGGCATCCGCTTTCAACACGCTTTCAATGGCTCGTTCCGTACATGTTGGACACCGCTATGCGCGTCTATGAACCCATCATCGGATAGCTTATCTCACGGATGTCTCTGGGTGCCACCGTGCTGCCGAATACTCACAATCCAGGTGATGAGCAATACGAACGAATGACTATCGCGATCAAAGCCTGTGACTGTAGCAAACACCTTCCATGTGAGCGACCGACTCGCTGATTCCCACGCTGGGCAGTTTTTTACAAGTCTGACCGGGATCGGGCGCACCCGAGCGGAGGTTGGTTGAGCGAGAACTGCCGCTGTCCGGTTTTTGGCTGAGCGCGGCACTCGATCGCGATGGACGGCGTCCCTGGATGGTGGTGGTGAGGTGATCTATTGACCTGTTGTGATTGGCTCAGATTCAGATTGAACGCTCGTCTACTCTTTGTCCACCGCATAGATTGGTTCATCGTCGTGTGCGTGTTCCCTGAAGAAAAAAGCAGAAAGCAAAGATGTTGTCCCGTTTGGCATTGAAGTCTGGAAGGAACGTCGCTCAGAGGCAGGTGAGCCGCGCTTTTCTATCTGTGAAGGAGTAGAGCTGGAGGGGATACAGGAATGTAGGAGATCAAGTGGAGAGCGAGCCGGAGACGGAGACTGCGCGTTGAGGAATTGCGAAGAGAGAATGACGGAGGAACCTGGAACTTGGAAGCTGAAAGCGGGAGAACGTTTGGGCATCGCAGACTATCGTTAATGGTACACAGGCATTTCAGCTAACAAACACACTTGTCTCCCGTGAATAGTCCATCCGGTCTTTGGCCTCCGCTGCCCCTATCAGCACCAAATACGTCGACCCCGTTACCAACATCTCGACATTGAGCAATGGTTTGACCGTCGCCTCCGAAGCTCAGCCTCACGCGCAGACTGCTACCGTTGGTGTTTGGGTGGATGCTGGTAGCCGAGTTGATGGCAAGAAGGCCAGCGGAAGTGCTCATTTTTTGGAGGTGAGTTCTGGGAAGGGTCGGGTGCAGCGGTCCGCGGTATCACAGGGAACATAGTCGGCGTTGGGAAGGCGGGTTGGAGCGGCAGTAGAGTCAGGATGTGAAGGAGGGTTTCACAACTGCGAAGGATACGGACACCAAGACGTTTTCGACAGTTGGGCCGCTGCACCTCGTTTGCCGCACCACTGAAGACGCTGACATCTTCTCCCCCAGCACATGGCCTTCAAGGGTACCAAGAGCCGAGACCAGCGATCCCTCGAACTCGAAGTTGAAAACATGGGTGCTCACTTGAACGCCTACACTTCGCGGGAACAAACCGTCTACTACGCCAAGGCCTTCAAACAGGACGTTGGCAGCGCCATCGGTATTATCTCCGACATTCTGCAAAACTCCAAGTTGGAAAAGCAAGCCATCGAGCGGGAACGAGACGTTATTTTGCGAGAGCAGGAGGAAGTTGACAAGCAGCTCGAGGAAGTCGTGTTTGACCACTTGCACGCCGTCGCCTTTGCCGGTCAACCTCTGGGTAACACCATTTTGGGTCCCAAGGAACACATCAACTCTATCCAGCAAACCGACTTGCAGTCGTACATCCAGAACAACTACACCGCTGACCGAATGGTCCTCGTCGGTGCCGGTGCCGTCGACCACCAGGAACTCTGCAAGTTGGCCGAGCAACACTTTGCCAGCCTGCCCCAATCCGCCAACCCGATCCCCCTTGGCAAGGCCGCTCACGCCAAGACCGTTTTCACCGGTGCTGAAGTCCGAGTTCGAGACGACACCATGCCAACATTGAACTTTGCCATTGCCGTCGAAGGTGTCGGATGGAAGTCACCCGACTACTTCCCCATGATGGTTCTTTCCAGCATCATGGGCAACTGGGATCGATCGTTGGGTGCCGCCCCCATGTTGGGCAGCAAGTTGAGCCACATCATTTCCACCAACAACTTGGCCAACAGCTTCATGTCATTCTCGACCTCGTACTCGGACACTGGTCTGTGGGGTGTTTACATGGTTACCGAGAAGTGAGCGGCGCGAGAGGCCAACTCCAAGGCGTAATACTCACTGCCACCTATTCACAGCTTCTCTGTCGTTGACGATCTCGTGCACTTTACCTTGCGAGAATGGACCCGAATGTCTTTGGCACCGACCCAGGTTGAAGTTGAACGAGCAAAGTCTCAGTTGAAGGCTTCTTTGTTGTTGGGATTGGACGGCACCACCGCCGTTGCCGAGGATGTGAGTCCGGATGGAACCACGGTTGACCTAGTCCGTTTCTGACCTTGACCCCGCACGCAGATTGGCCGACAGATGGTTACCACCGGAAAGCGATTCACTCCTCGAGAGATCGAACGTGCCATTAACTCGATCACCGTCTCCGACATTCAACGATGCGCCAAGACTTATCTGTGGGATAAGGACATTGCGATCGCTGCTTTGGGTCAGGTCGAAGGTCTTTTGGACTACAACCGAATCAGGGCCGGTATGTCACGGTTTGAGGCGAGGTCGACGTCGGGTAACATTATGCTGACTTTCTGCGTTGCTTTTGCGTTTCTAGACATGTCATCTATGATCTACTAAACGGTGCACCTAGACCAATTGTACATTTCCGGTAGAAATAATGGCATGAATTTGTAGACAAAAATCCTTTCCAAAATTGAGGGCGTGTCATCCCGGTCCTGTTGCCCAAGCGAGATCTTGGGAGAAGTGGGAAACGGAGAGGAACAATTGCCGGTCGAGAGTCACGTTTGCGAGAAGACGCTTCCAGGACACTAGAGAAAACGAACTAGATATTTCAGCGTAGTGTTAGTCGACGGTGCTGCCTGCTCAACCTTCAATGCATGAGCTGGTGAGCTGATGCACGGTGAACGGGGTGCGAAAGATATGACACGTCATTCGTGGGACGCCCTTTGTTGAAGCCCTTTTACTGCTGTTCTAATGCCCATATACCACTGGAACTGACAAGGCAAGCAAGGTGGATAGCAAATGGCGAGATATACGCCTAACTGCGCCCCTATTGGTGATCTTGACATGCATAAACCGGTGGAAATCCGTTGATGGCTGATTGAAAGAATGATGATGATGTATGGCGCGTTGCTGTGCGCGCCTGGAGCGAAGACTGACCGAGCCATGATCGCGCAAGCATCCCTTGTACCTCTCCTTCTGTAAGCTGACTATCGACAACAAACTTGTCCTGTGCAAACCCTATCGTGTTCACTGAGGACTATCACATCGAGCACAAGAGGAAGCAGCTCAACCCATCTTTTTTCTCGCAAAACCCTGAAAATAGAGACTCGCGAGCGACCACTGCCAAATCCCGATAACGCGAAAACAAACGGCATATATCACAGGCCTCACGGTTGATCCTTTCATCTCGTCATCGACATCAACTCGCTTGATCAACTAGACCCCTCACCAATGTCTGACATGGACGTCTCCCCAGCAGGCGCCGGGCCCGACATGTACCCCATCCATCTGCTCATGGACGAGCTCAAATCCGACGATGTTCACCTCCGACTGGCTTCTATTCGTCGATTGAGCACTATCGCTCTCGCACTCGGACCGCAGCGAACTCGAGATGAGTTGATCGTCTTTCTTCAGGATCAGTTGGATGATGAAGACGAGGTGCTTCTCGTCCTTGCGGAAGAGCTGGGTGGATTTGCGGATTACGTCGGTGGATCCGAGTATGCGTACTTGGTAATGGGACCTTTGGAGAACTTGGCTGCCGTGGAAGAGACGTTGGTAAGAGAAAAGGTAGGTGATTGAAAGGGCTTCCAACCATTGTGCGTTCCGCTTATGCCCCATCTACATCGTTCCTATAGGCTGCCGAATCCATCAACAAGATGGTCGTCTTGCTCTCCGTATCCGACATTGACACCCACTTTATCCCTCTTCTCAAACGTCTCTCCCAAGGCGACTGGTTCACTTCCCGTACTTCGGCAAGTGCGCTGTATGCAACTGCGTATCCCAAGGCTTCCGCTCTGGCCAAGAGCGAGATGAGGAAAATGTTTGCGGATTTGTGTCATGATGACACGCCGATGGTTAGGAGAGCTGCTGCGAAGGCCCTTGGTGTGAGTAGAATGACTTGCATGCGCAATAGGAGGAAAGTTACTCATTTCCGCCATGCCCCTCACGTGTTTTCTCCAGCCTTTTGCCAAGTGCTTTACAAACGACAAGCAAACCCTGCTCAGCGAGATTGTTCCCCTTTACAAGAAGCTTGCGGCTGACGACCAGGATTCGGTCCGACTATTGACGATCCCGGATCTCATCGCTATCGCCGAACAGCTCCCGCCACAGGAAGTCAAGGCTGAGCTCAACGTCCAGTTGACGGCTGCGTACACGGATAAGAGCTGGAGAGTGCGGTACATGTTGGCCGACCACTTTGTCGAGGTATGTTATAGGTGACTTGGACTGCGAACTTGCAACTGACTTACTCGTCCTTGATAGCTGGCATCCGCTGTAGGAGAGGATATCGTTAGGGAGGAGCTCGTCAAGGCTTTCACCGAGTTGTTGGGCGACAATGAAGCTGAAGTTCGGACCGCGGCCGCAGGTCAGGTTCCAGGTAAGCTCGGCCTATCGATCAATCGATCGTAGTAGCTCACGCCTCTCGCCTAGGATTTTCAAAACTGGTCGACAAGGATGTCATCCTCGCTCGAATCTTGCCTTGCGTCAAAAGCATGACTACCGACGGTTCTCAGCACGTCCGTTCGGCTCTCGCCAAGCAGATTACCGGGTTGGCGCCCTTGCTCGGCAAGCAGGCAACCAAGGAACACTTGTTGCCCTTGTTTCTTCACCTGTTGAAGGATGAATTCTCCGAAGTTCGACTCCACCTGATCGGAAAGCTCGACATGGTCAACGAAGTGATCGGTATCGAAGAACTATCAGCTGCTCTTCTTCCTGCCATCATGGAACTCGCAGAGGACAAGCAATGGCGAGTACGACAGGCCATCATCGAATACATCCCGTTGCTCGCAACACAGCTGGGCGTTCAGTTTTTTGATGAAAAGTTGGGAAGCTTGTGTATGACTTGGCTCGGTGATAGTGTCTTTAGCATTCGAGAAGCCGCGGTTCACAATTTGAAAAAGCTCGCCGACGTGTTTGGCGTTGATTGGGCCAAGCAAACGATCTTGCCCCAGATTGTCGACATGGGCAAACACCCAAACTATCTTTACCGTATGACAACGGTCTTCGCCATCACTGTAAGTCTGGCGGAGACGTGCCGCGTCTCACGGGAGCTGATTGTATTTCGCAGGCCATCGCTCCTTCCCTCAACACACCCGTGCTCCGTGAGAGTGACGTTCTCGGCACTGCGCTACGCCTGACACAGGATGACATCCCCAACATCCGATTCAACGTCGCCAAAGCGCTCGAGACTATTGCCGCCGTGGTTGCGGGTGACGCCGAGGGACAGAGCATTATCGAAAACGATATAATACCTGCTCTGGACAAGATGATGGAGGACAGTGATGCCGATGTTAGGTATTATGCCAGCCGGGCCAAGGAGAAGACTACCCAGGGAGGAGCAGAACCCATGAACCGTGAGTCGCTGTTGTCGGCAGGTGAATGCAGTGCTAATCTGCGCGCGCCTCTAGTCTCATAAAATACGACCCGCGAGAGATATATCCTCACGTTTGACTAGCAAATCTTTTCCCTTGGAACACTCTTTCACCTATTGGACCCAGAGGTCTTTGCATGTATTCCTCTTTTGACACGAACGATGAATTAATGTAGTATACGATATGTTGGCTGGCCGTGTACGCTCATGCGTGGGTGATGTCGGCAGCAGGAAGTGACTCGTGAAGACGGTCAGGCGGTCAGGGAGTTGCCGGATCGCAAAAGTCGCTGATTATTGGGCCCTTACGGACGGAATTTGAAAGTTTATTGACGACGAACGTCAGTGCGCGGCTGATATGAGATCCGTTCCGTGCTTCTTGTCGAGGAGACGACTGTGGTCCCGCTCTCGCACTTCTCGATGAAACCTTTGAGCGAATGCCAAGCGTCTGTGCTGATTGTGCCGCTGTTCGACGCTTCGGATTGTGTCTTGCCGCGGCGCAAAAGGGAAAAGCTGCGGGAACACGCTCCCTTCCACAATATGCGGTGTGGCTGGTGTGATCCTGTAGCACCGTCATCGACAGGCCCTGAACGCTGTTCAACAAGTGTCTGAACTGGAGGAATGGTGCGATTTAGGCCGCGTAAGAAAGGTATGTGCTTCGTTAGCAAGAGCGGACCCTAGCCGGGCTGTAACATCACGGGTTCGTGTTGTAGGGAAGGCTGTTCGCTAGACATCCACGGAGGAAACTGAGGCTGGAACAAACACCGGACCCGGATGTTGACCGCTTGTCAAGCTCGCTAGATCCGTGGAAGCCTCCCAAGAAACAAAGGTCTGCTGAATCTACGTTTGGCAGCTCAGCCGGTTGCACTGCTTCCCGGCTGCGACGAAGCGGAGGACATTCATGATATGCCTATTACCGCATTATTTTGCGTTGTCTGCTACAAAAGACATCTGGTATGAGTTGCACCCGGGTACCCTCGCAGCAAACTGCTAATACGCTAAGTTTACGACTGTGCGTGCATGACTGGAAAGGCTCGGATTAGCAAGAGGGAAAGTGATGAAGCAACGAAAGGTGTCACCCACTCGCAGTGATCAAATCCCCATCGGCCTTTTTCAAAGCTTCCACCGCCTTTTCCTCTGAACACTCGGCCTGGGCCATGACGAGCTTTACGTTTTCCGCATCGGGTTCGGCGGCGGACGAGGTGTCCTTTTCCTTGGCGTCTGCGTCGACCAACTCAGGGGCGCTGCGACAGGAAGCGTGGTCAGCAATGTATCACGGAAGGCACGGAGAAGGGCGTACTCGTCTTCAGCCAAGAGATCCTCCAAAGACTTGGGTGCGCCGTTGTTCTCGAATCCGCCAGCGGCCATGGATGCCTGGGCGGCTGATTGCGAGGCAGCGACTTGCTGAGCGGCAGCCATTTGGGCGGCGGAGCCGTTTTCCTCGAGCTGTGTGTTGACGGGAATGAGCGACGGACGACGGAACACGACGGGATGAACATACCTTGGCTTCACCAAAGACGATGTAGGTGTCCGAGCCGGGAGCTCGGTAGACTTCGGGCTTGGCAACGACGAGGAGGATCTACAGCGAGGTATCAGCAGAGCGTCCCTCCGGAAGAAGCCGTCCCAATACGTACTCCTCGAGGCCTCTTCAAGACGACCCGCTCGATACCCTCGACCTTTTTCAAACCGAGCCCTTCCAAGGCCTTTCGTGCCTTCTTCTCGTTCCTGCTTAACTCGAGGGACTGAGTGGACGAGGTTTCCTGGGTAGACAAGTCTTCGATGGACATTTTGGTGATGTGTGACGGGATGTGGGGTGGGTGGGACACTGGGTAACATGATCACCATCATCGTCTTCTCTCAAAAGCTCGTTGGTTCGTCGGCTCTCCGCTTGCACGCGTGCGGGTCAAATAGAAGCGCGCGCTTATCGCATACAGTGCGTTACAAGATACAACCGTCATCCGTCGGATTTGCCCCTGCCAAGTCATTCCCTAAAACATGTTCTGGAACATGGCATGCGCAGGTTCATGCGCAATCTTGAGCGCCCGATCTGCACTAGATGAATGAGCTCCTGTGCCGTGCCGAGACCGCGCGTTAGACTCACCCTTGACCTTTATCGCATACAAGAAATCCGCAACGACTTCCCCCTCGCGCTGCATCCCGCCTGTTCCACCCATCATGACCTGTCCCGCCGACGCAGGATTCACCCCGGGCCCCTGGACGGTCTGTCCCCCGCCCGCAGCGAGAGCGTCGCACCAGTCTTGGGCGGCACGTTGAGCAAACACGGTGTGCGCGAGTTCGAGATCGGGCAGGATCGGTCGGTATCGGGTCGACGAGGTGGATGAGTCGGTAGATGGCGTAGGCGAAGGTGATGGACGGGTTTCACGGTGTGTTTGTGCGAGAGATGTACCTTGGGCGACTGGACGTCGAGTTGATCGGCGAAGAGACGGCGTAGGGTCCGAGTCGTCGGAATCGCTCACTTCGGCATCGACGTCAATGTCCTGGGGATCGGTCGACGCGTCCAGACCCTCTTGTATCGCCTCGTCCGTTTTCTGTCCTGCCTCTTTGACCCGCTTTGCTTCCTCTTCGTATGCCATACGTCGGCTCTCTGCCAACACGGCAGCCAACATGCTCGCATTCGTCATTCGACGTCGTTTACTCGCAGACCCTTCATCGCCCGGAAGCTCATCATCGCTCGCCGGATCGTGCCCGTGCTCTCTCGCCCGCGCGGTTCGGCGCTTCTTTTCTGCCCTTACCGGCGGGAATCCGGGTCCGATGCCGATTCCGAGTCCGTATGGTGTTTCGCCGACGACTGCGCTGGTTGGTCCAGGATGGGTCGTTCCGGAGGGCAGGGTGCCGGGGAGGTGCTGCATTAGGGGATGGGGCGCGATCGGTTTGTGGATCGTGGGGTGCGAGTAGAGTTTTCGAGCTGTAGGCGGGCGTTAGTAGAGAAAGTGGGACATGCGCGCGCGACTTACGATCAGTTGCACGGGCATCGGGATCGAATGGGTTTCGGATGTATTGCGTGCCGAATGGCGGGAGGGCCTTGTTTCGTTCGAGGTATTCAAAGATGATGGGTGTTGGTAGGCTGGCAAAGTCGACCTGCGGGGGAGGGCGATTAGTCGAGGTTGGGAGATGAAGCGAGACGAGCTGAAGCTTGATGTGAGATGTGAATTTCTGCAGTGCAAGGCCGTCACTTCCGCAGACGTCGGAGGCGTGGTACGCTCGCATTACCGAGGCGCAGTCCGTTGCCTCGAAAGGAGGCGTTTTCTCGCGTGGGAGACGTTCCGAGTGAGGCGTCGGAAAGGAGGTAGTCTCCGAGAGGAGGAATTGGCGCAAATCGTACTATTCTCGCTTCGCTCGGAAGCCAAGGATCAAGCCTGCGGCGCAAACTACGCTCGTCCGTCCTACGACGGACTCGTAGAGTCATGCCTGCGGCGCATACTTCTCGCTCGCGGCGCGGACTATTCTCGCTGCGCTCGGAAGACGGGAGTCAAGCCTGCGGCGCATACTATTCTCGCTGCGCTCGGAAGCCAAGGATCAAGCCTGCGGCGCAAACTACGCTCGTCCGCCCTACGACGGACTCGGGGTTTCAAGCCTGCGGCGCGTACTATTCTCGCTTCGCTCGGAAGACGAGTGCTTGCCTGCGGCGCAAACTACTCTCGTCCGTCCTACGACGGACTCGGAGAAGAGATTGCCT